>QKWP01000807.1:47348-74152 GCA_003550325.1 Gigaspora rosea
TGTTTTTAATACATTATTAAAAATATTGTAAAAATATTATTATTATATTTTAAAAAAAAATTTAAATAATTTTTTTAAAATATTTTTAAAACATTATTTTAATATTATTAAAAATATTATAAAAACATTATTATTATATTTTAAAAATATATTAAAATAAGTTTTTTAAAAATATTTTTTAAACCAAAATTATTTTTAAAAAATGCTTATATCTCATAATTTTGCTTATGAAACCATCCTTCGTATTTTAACAAAAAATCTTTTTTGCAATATTTTGGGGTAAACACATTTGTCTAAATATTTATATTATATTTAATATTATAAAATATATTATAATATAATATATTTATATAATATAAATATTTATATTATACTATAAATATGAAATTTATTTAGTTTAATAATGTTTTAAAAATGTTTTTATTAATATTACTAAAACAGTTTTAATATATATTATTTATATTATTATTATTAACTTATAACTAGTAATTATTATGTTTTTTAAAATATAATAAAAACATAATAGATATATAATCATAATATTTTAATTTTTTTATAGTTTCAGTAAAGTAACTAGTATAAATATAATATATGTAATAAATAATATATATGTGATAAATAAAATATCTAGAATATATGCTATAAATATGATATCTTTCAGATATGTCAGATTTACGATTTTTGTCCGCAGCAATCTCCTAGCCAATCAGATTGCTGATCTATTAATAAGTATAGAAGTAAATGTTTGTCAACCCCTATCTTGGCAACCAGAGGTCGTACAGGGACGTACTATAGCTCATTCAAACCGTCTCGGCAAGCTGAGTCGAATAGTGGTAGTTTCATCGAATTGAATCACTAGTTCAAAAGTTATGCCCATTTTTGTGATGTTTTTATAGTTAATACCGGTAATGTCATACATGCCCATACTAACTACTATGATACTAACTATCTTGCTATACCCCAAACTATCATGCCTTTATTATTGTATATTTATTATTATATTATATTACATTCCATTCAAAAAAAAACATTGTTACTGTATTTGAAAAAAAAACAAAAAATATTATTGTGTTACCAATATCCTGACTCTACTATCGTACTATATTCTATTCTAAAGAAAAAATATTAATACTATATAAAAAGACAAAATAATTACTACTTGCTACTAATATCTTGTTATATCCTAACCTATTATATTCCTACTATCACTATACGTTAGTTATTTTGCAAAACATTAGTACCATACTAAAAAAAATACTACTATATTACTAAATATCTTGCTCTGTTCTGAACTATTATATTTCTACTATCATATATTCATTATTGCATGCTATGTTCTGCTATAAAGAAAAAAAGAAACATTAGTACTGTAGTAGTACTGTATATATACATATACAAGTGTTTGTGGGGCACCGCTAGCACCCTTTATGATACAAAGTGGAATAATGAATGAAACTCGATTTTTTAAAATTCCACTACAGAACTCACTATTTCGTAATGATAAAGAATTATTTTGTATTAGAATGATGTAATTTCTATCGTGAATTACAATAAAAAAATTCAGTTACAAACCTACTCGACGGATTATACGTTGGTTTATATCATGAATTACTGTTACAAACTCTCATATAAAACCTGTGCACTATTCTAATAATCACAATACAGTGTTAGGGTTTAATTAGTTCGCATTAGAATTATATAGTTTCTATCATGTATTACTGTTATAAACCTTACTATTCTGGCGATACATGGTATGTGACTCACATTAACGTTATCCACATCTCAGTTAATTTAATTTCAAAGACAAAGTGCCCATAATGAATGAAACTCGCTTTTTTAAATTTCGCTACAGAATTCACTATTCCAGTAATGATGAAAAGGTGAATTATTTTGTATTGGAATCACTGTAATTTCTATCGTGAATTGCTATAAAAAATTCTGTTACAAACCTATTCGACAGATAATATATTTTAAGGTTGAGTTTGATCAAATTATTGTAGTTTCTATTATAATTGCTGTTAAAAATCCTCATACAAAACTTGAGCGCTATTCTAATAATTACAATATGGGGTTAGAGTTAAATTAGTTTGGAATTATTATGGTTTCTATTATGATATTGTTGTAAACCTTACTATTTTGGCGATACACAGTATGTGACTCACTAACGCATATTATTAATGTTGTCCACATAGTTAATCCAATTTCAAAAGATACAAAATGCTATAATAAAAGAAAAGCAAATTGATTGACAGCTAATTCATTAAAAAAATTCAATCGACTTTGCCATAAAGCCGTAATTAGAACGTGGAAAAATTCATCGTTTTGATGATATATTAAATCTGCTGATCATTTGCATAATATAATTAATGTGTAACAGATTCATCATTTAGTCGTACTGGTAATTGATGAATAATTTATACCCTTAAAAGCTAAAATTCATTTACACACTTATACTTACCAAGCAAGCAATTAATCATATATAGATCATAAGGGCCATTAAACGCTAACGATGTGTATTTGATATTCAATATTGTGAATTTCTCATGACATGTGACTATGACTATTTATGCCATCTAATTTTCACACATGCAAAATGATTGGTAAAAATGTACAGGACACTCGTGATGAGATGATAATTTTATTATAAGGAGATATATAATATTATTGCGCTACTAATGTTCTAAAATACAGTATCATACTTCTACTATCATGCTATATTTGTTATTGTGCTACATTTTGTTTTAAAGAAAAAAAGAAATATTAGTACTGCATATACATATAAAACAAAAAACTATTGTGTGCTACTAATTATCTTGGCATGTCCTGAACTATCATTTTTTATCATGTTAAGTTCATTATCATACTTTGCTGCATTTTAAAAAAAAGAAAATTGTTAGTACTATATAAAAAATACTGCTATGCTACTAACTATCTCGCTACGTCCTGAATTATTATGCATTTATTATCATATGTTCATTATTATGAAATGTTCTGTTCTAAAAAAAAAGAAATGTTTGTACTCTATATATATTAAAAAAATTACTATTTCATAACATGCTTCTACTATCAAACTATGTTTGTTATTATGTTAAAGAAAAAGAAACTGTCAGTATTGTACATCAAAAAAAATACTAAAGTTCTACTAACTATTTTGCTATATTCCAAACTATCATGCTATATTTGTTATGTACAAAAAGGTAGTACAGATTAAAAAAAAGTAAAAAAAATACTAATGTGCTACTAACTATCTTGCTAGTCTCAAACTATCATGTCTCTAAATTTTCAATCTAAAAGATAAGTTAATTTTTTAAAAAAAAATTGAAACAACTGATTATTAATTCATAGTAATAGACAAATTATGAATATATTATGACATTATGCTAGTGTTCCGAACTTTAAATGTTGCAGATCTTCGAACTCGAACCCAAACTTAACCCAGAATTTATGAACCTGAACTGAACTCGAACTTGAAATATTTGTCAGTATGAGTTGGGCTCAAAGTTCATAAACATGTTTGGGTTCGGGTAATAATATAGTCAGACTATCGAAGTAACAACTTTGATATTCACCTGGGCTATCAAAGTGCCTATCTTCAATATCCGAGTTGTTCACCTAGGCTATCAATTGCGGATACACCGCCCAAATACCCAACACACTAAACTCTACCTCATGGTGGGTATCGAGCTCGCAACAAAGACAAAAAGGAAGAACTTCCTAATCTTTCCTCTTTATATAGCATTCCTATGACTTCATAACATCAATACAATACCTTATACTTACCAAATTGCTACCCAACCACTATTCACATTTATCCAACAATACATCATACTTACCAACCACTTTTACCTACTCTAGTCAACACTCACCACTCTACCTTATACTTATATTATCATGGGTATGAGTGATCTCGTGACAAATAGATGCCTCATGACTGTGTCACAACATCTTATTACAGCTAATTTGAAATTAGTGGACACGTGATAAATTTTGTGATTATCATTATTATTTCGGTAATAAAGTACAGTTCGATAATATAATTTTTGGCTGGTACAAAACATACTGCGACAATATATTTGGATGATCATCACAACATTCATCACTTGTCCCAATAATTTTCAAATCAGCTATAAAATCTGTAAATTCTCATTATATAATATTCATAGATATGCTGAGTTAGTTTGTATTGAATCGTCGCAAAAAAATTCTGTTATTGAACATACTATTTTCTTAACTACAGTATATAGTTAAGGTTGAGTACATTTGTGACTAAGGAATAAGTTTATTTTGTTTTGATCGATTCCTTTACAATGTCATTTTTTGCAAGTACAGAATTTGTAGTAGTATTCACCAACTATGCATATTTCTTCACAATTATATTTTCTTATATCAATTGTTAGTGAATTTGAATTGTGATAACATTTATGATTATAACTTACTCAGCGATATATTAGTCTTAACATTTTGATTACAGGTCATATAACCAATCAAAAGCATTAAAGCACAATAACTTAATTATTTTGCTATATTAGTTTTAACACACAGATCATCTTTTTGACATAACCATCATTTTATTAGTTGCTAGATAGATATAAAACTATGAATTACTGCGAAAATTAGTAAATTATCATAATCTGGGCGGCAAAATATTCTGACCAAATTTCTAGAAATCAAACATCAAAATATTTGGATAAATGTAATTTTTAGATATTTCTAATATATGTTCATTATTTTTTTATTAATCTTATGTTTTATCTATCGCGAAGCTTTTATCATGTTTTTGCACTTGTTCTTGCACTTGCACTTATTCTTGCACTTATTCTTGAATGTGAAACCAAAATAGTCTATATTAGTTTTAGCACACTGATTACCTTTTTGACATAACCATCATTTTATTGGTTGCTAGATAGACATAAAACTACGAATCACTACAAAAATTAGTAAATTATTATAAAATCTGGGCAACAAAATATTCTGGCCAAAATATCTAGAAATCAAACATCTAAATATTTGGCTGGATGTAATTTTTTGATTTTTTTAATATATTTACTATTTTATTATTAATCTTAAATTTTATCTATCACAGAGCTTTTATCGTGTTTTTGCACTTGTTCTTGCACTTGCACTTATTTTGTGTGTATTCTTGAATGTAAGATCAAAATAGTTTATAAATATTCAGCAATCAAACAACAAAAGTAAATTTAGCAAATTCATGTTTTATAATTTTTGTGTTGTTTAAGGGTGTTAAAATAAGGGGTTAAAAAATGATAATAATTACTCGACTATGACAATTGTCATAATCATCTTATGTATTTCTGTTAGTTTTTCTACATTTAGGTCACATTTTTCGGATACGACCAATCAAAAATGTTAAAGCGAATAAACCCAAAATTGAAGCATATAGATAAATTAGAATGTTAATTTTTCTATATAATATTTTGATGGGATAACATGCGCATGATTTAGAAATATACGCATAAACCCATCTCTACTTATTACCCTTTTTGCCTTACTGTATACTTCAATCCTCATATAATAACTATATTAGTTACAATCTACATCAAATACTATCTCTCAACAATATTATAATAATACATCTACATCCCAATCATTATTTACATACCACTATCGACATATATTTCACCCACTTATAACTCACTGCATTTGCGCGTTGCATTTCTTGTTCTAAAATATGTTGATTTTTAAGCCTTACAACAATTTACAAATACCTTTGTTTCTATTTTACCGAATCCGAACATGTTTATGAACTTTGAACTGAACCTGAACCAAACCCAGGCTTAGTTTAAAAGTTCAATACCAAACTTAGACTGAACTGTATTTTTAAAATTAAGTCTGGTTCGGGTTCAGTTCAAATTCAGGCTGAACTCGAACTCAACCTAATGTTCGGTTCAGTTCAGTTTTTAGGAACACTACATTATGCATTAACATGCAAATAATCAAATTCTCTACAAATTATATAAGTATAATAATTCTATTATAACATTAGCTATGCATAATTACAGTAACAATGATTATAATCCTTATAAAGTTAGCTAATTTAAATTTTAAGAGATTATATACATATATGCAAGATTGTTTAATTATATCGCATAAAGGAACATTTGCATATGGGCATTATTTCATAATTAGAAAAATAAACAAATTTAATGAATTTATTAAAACAGATATCAAGATATTTAAACTATTTAAAGTTAAAAGACTTTTATTTATAAAAAATTTGTTTTTTTACTGATTTACCTTTATATTATTAACAAATATATTTGTTGAATATAAAAATTAAAAGTCAAATAATAAAAGTACTCCTATTTGATAAAACCTCTATAATATATGTAATTTAAGCACTAATAATCAATTAGCATAGTGAATATTCGATTTGATTGGCTTGAAGACCACTAGATTATATAATATAAAAAAATTTTTAAAGTAAGCTTACTATAAAAAGTTATATTGTTAATTGGCAACTCAAATTTTTGTATAATAAATTTATTTTAGAACATATTATAGTATTCTTTAACACTTAGTACATCTTCTGGAAAAAAAGATCAGTATAGATTAGTATCTCTAAAAACTTTATTTAAAAGGCAAATTTAGACAAGTAATACAGTATTACAGTATGTAATAAATAAATTAATCGGATATTAAACTTTTTTTTGCTTTCAAACTCAACACATTTTTAGTGATCTAAGCAACTAATAACATAGTAAAACTTCATCTACAAAATGGTCATATTTTTTTGTTCATGGTGTATTATAAAAAAAAAAAGGTTATAGATAAGTTGAATAAAGCTCATTTATTGGTCAACAATACAACAGAATATCTGTGTTTTATTTAGTAATCAAAAGAATGCATAAACAAATACACAAATAGATACTTGTTTAAAATAGTAGCTAATATTTGATTTACTTATAATTAAACAAATTTTTTGCTTATTTTATATTGGTATTAGATTATTAAATCAAATAAAAAGAAGTTATTGAATTTGAAGCATAATTGCTATACTACAATGATTTAGCAATTTTTATATATATTCATGTATTTATAGTATGTGCCTAAAGTATATACATTATATAGTTATAGTTTTAGGATTTGTGTTAGGTTAGATAGAATTGGTATTGGGCTAGAGTTAGTTTAGTTCATTAGAGTTAGAGTTAGTTTAGTTCATTAGACTTAGGGTTAGTTTAGTGTGTTAGAGTTAGAGCTAGAATTAGAATTAGATAGTTAATTTTAGATGGTAATTATTTTGAATTTGTTATATAAATTGTTACAAATAATGATTTTGAACATGATTGTTCATTTTTTTTTACTTGTACCTGATTAAAAAAATTTTTTAAAAACAAAATATAGGAAACCCAATTTTTATAATTCAAAAAAAAAAATACAAAAAATTGTTACTAAAATCTACTATCATACTAAATCCAAAATCTTATACTATATACAATTCCAAATTTACCCACTATACTATATTAGCTATAACATCCTAAACTACTTCTAGTTCTAACATTCCAAATCTAACTACTATACTTCTAATATCCTTATCTAATTATTGTGCTATATCTAGTTTTAATGTACTAAATCTAACTATTATGCTACTACTATACTATTTTACAAAATCTAACTATTATACTATATACAATTCTAATATCCAAATCTAACTGCTATACTTTATTAGTTCTAATATGCCAAAACTAACTACTATATTACTTCGAATCTAATATTCCAAATCTAACTACACTTCCAAATCAAATTACTGTGCTATATCTAGTAATAATATTTCAATTTCAACTATTGTGCTATATTAATTACATTTAATTCTAATATTCCAATATTTAGTTCTAACATTCTGAATCTAATTACTATGGTGCGCCAAGTCACTTCTTATCAAAAATCACATATATTTTAATAAATCTATAAAATCTTAAGTTTTAAATATTTTTTAAAAATAAAACTGATAAAAACTATTGTTTTTCATTGGTACTTTACAAATTATTAGTTAGAATATTTAAAAAAGTTTATAAATTAAAGTTATAAGTGTTTAGAGCTATTATGCTTTCAAAATTTTGGCATTTAATATAAAAAAATTTAAAAAATTTTTTTTATATTTTTTTATTCCAATTAAAATTAGTATATAACTCATTCTGATTGGCTAAAAAGCATTTATATATACCCAAGTTTGGTGCATTTGATGTGAAGTGACTTGGTGCACCATACCAATTCTAATATTCTGAATCTAACTACCATGCTATGTAGTTCTAATATTCTTAATCTAATTACTATACTATATCCAATTCTAATATTCAAAATCTAATTATCATACTATGCCTACTTCTAATATTCCAAATCTAATTACCATACTATATTTAATTCTAATATTTCGAACTAACTACTATGCTTCATTCAGCTCTAATATCTTTAACTATCATATTATATCTATTTAGAATCTAACTACTATAATTAGTTCTAACTATCTATGCTATATCTAGTTTTAACTATTATGCTATATCTAATTCTAACTATATACTATATCTAGTTCTAACTATAGTAATTCTAACTACCATTCTATATCTAGCATTAACTACCAGGCTATATCGATTGCAATATATCTAGTTTTAACTACTATGCTATGTCTAGTCTAATACTATACTACATCTACAATATGACGTCTAGTTCTAATTACTGTGCTATATTCAGTTTTAAATAGTTTTAACAATTGTACAATTTCTAGTTCTAACTACTATGCTATATCTAGTTCTAGTGCCCTGAATCTACTACTGTTCAATATCTAGTTTTAATTATCATACTGTGTCTAGTTCAAATGTGCGAATCTAACTACTATACTAATTTATACTATGTTATGTTCAGTTCTAACTACTGTGCTATTAGGCTTCCGCATGGGCTGGGTAGAACTGAGTACTAGTAGTACTCTAACTCTATCCGTTTCTACATGGACCTATTTGTTTAAGCCCTACCTTACACTAGGGCTCAGTTTTCAATACCTGTGCCTGGTCTGTTAGGCTATGGGTGCCCTTTGGACTGCCCACGGGCCTCAATTATTATTGCTCAAAAATGTAACTACAATAATTTAGCATTTTATAATATATGTGCTTCTTATAAATAATTTTATTGCAAATAAATTTCATCAAGACATAAAAATCTTTGAATTTTACTAGTTCATATAATCATTGCAATAAAAATATTTGATGGTATTTTTATACTTCTACAACAAGCCAATTTCTAACTAACACCTATTATTGCGTGCAAATTATGAATTATATAAAATTTTAGAGCCCAATTACAGTTCAAAACTATATATGTAAGCTGAGCAATATTAAGTATGACGCATTATGATTAATTAAATTCAAATATTAAAAACCTTTTTAGATCTATGATATGCGAACAAAAAGATAAAATACTACCATAAACGGGCATATAAAAGACCCAGATCTGTTACATTTTCTCAATTTTAAACCCAATAGTAGACCCGGGTGTCTATTGTAAGGATGGGGGTCCAGTACAAGGCAATATAAATATAGCATATTGGTACAAGTAATATGTTAATTTCACTATTTGAATATTTATTCTATAGTATACCTGGGTCTTTTATCAGTTTAGATTCTCTAGTATACCGGGTCTTTTAACTTTTCCAAAAATCTCAACCTATACAGTAGACCCGGGGATAATACGTGGGGGATCTACTATTATAGGGTCTTTAATATGGCTGTTTACGGTAATTTCTATTACTTTATTCAAAAAAATTTGCTCAGAGTTTTTATAGATCAAAAAAAAATTTGCCTATAATTTCTATAAAATCAAAAAAAAAGATTTTTTAAAAAAATATTTTTTAAAAAATTCATAAAAGCTTAATTGAAAAACATTTATAAATACTTATTTGCTATATTCAACTAATTTCTTTGGCACATTAGTGGGTTATCGTATCCGGGTAAATAGAGTATAGTAGTTATCATCAATAATATGACCTGCACAGATATCTGTTCTAATGCACGCTTGTAGCAGGTATAGCTAAAAAGTCTTAGGCCATTTAGTGCGTTGGTACTTTAGTGTGCTAGTACTTAGTTCTTTGGTACTTTAGTGTATTGGTAGTCTTAAAAGTTGAGCATTGGTAATTCAGTGTATTGGATGACAGCAATTTAATACATTACGCATTATCATATTATTAATAATTATTGAATTAAACCAAAGAATTACTAAGTTGTATATATATATATTCACCATATGTGGATAATTTTTGGTTGTTAAGCATGTGAATACTTTGACAGATACCCATAAGCCAAAAGAGCAGGGTAGTGATATTACTCTAGCCATACCCATCTGTGTAGCTTAGTACCTGGAGCCCTTACCCTTACCGGCAGGTTCAAAAATCAATACCCTGGCCCAGCCCTTGTGGTACTACCCATAGCCCATGGGTGCCCAGGCCCATGTAGAAGCCTATATGCTATGTTCACATACAGAAAGATTCTAAATATAACAACTAAAATAAAATTTTTAATAACAAAAGTCCAATTTTTCAAAGATGATACTAAAATAATAAAAGCCTTAAAACTCTGCAAGCAATAATACGAGTTACTCTCATTTTAGTAAAATGATCTGTTCTATTAATAAAAATTTTTAAAAAATTTATTATATTAAGAGTTTTTAGTAAATTTACTATATTGAGAAAATTTTATATAAACTAGCTTTGAGCTTAACTTTACTAAATTGAGATTTTAATTAGTCTTCACTTTATCGAGAGTTCACTATAATGAGAGTGACTTGTACCAAAAGTCAAAGCAGCTATATTTAGATTTATATAATAATTTATATTACTGTTTTATGCATATTGTTTATTTGTTTATATTTTTTAACCAACCAAATCAAATGTCCACTATGCTTAATTAATTTATATAGTAGAATTTAAACTTACTATATAATAACTATTGGTAATTTACCAAAAATTGATTATATTCAAAATTTTTAGATTCTTGTGTCCAAAATTATCCAAAGAAGATTATTTTCAGAAAATATACAGTAATATTAACTGTCATATGTACTTTATATATGTATGTATATTGCCAACTCTGCAATTTGACTAGTTAATATAGGTCAACCCACCTCATAACATTTTTTAAATCCAATAACCTGATATAACTGATACAAAACCCATTGAATCAACTATATAAAAGATTTACTTTTTATATTAACGAATTTTATCTCTCTTGATAATGCTATTGCAATAGGGTTGCTGGTGCAGGATTCTTGGTGCACCAATGGTGCACTAAGTTGGGTGGTGCACCTGGTGCACCAGACACTAGCATGGTGCATGGTGGCGAGCCAATCATATTTAACTTTAGTAATTGGTAATATAACACAAATCATATATAAAAATTACTATAGGAGGAATGTGAAGTGCATACATATAACCTTTTATTTGTACTAAGTTAACACCTTGTTTGATTAATTGAAAGTTGTAGAGCTCATCAAGATGCATCTAATGGTAGTTAGATCATTCAAATCAACCTAGTAGATGATGAGATATATTATTTAAAATAATTGGCTAACTATATAAAATCTCTATATAAACATTGTTTATATAGAGATTTTACTTAGTTGGGCAATCATTGTTTAACAATAACTTACTACCTACTGGGCTTAACCACTATTAGATGTGCCTCAATGAGTTTTACAGCTTTTAATTAATTGAAACAAGTTGTTAACTTAGTACAAAAAAAAGATATATATATATGTATGCTATATTCTGCCTATATTACTACAAAAAAAAAACAAAATAAAGTTATTAATTTTCTTTTAGTTTGAGTATGCAATTATTTTAAGATATGTTTTTTAGCTTTCAATCATATATATTTGTGAGTTAACAATCATTTATTAGACAAAATATTAGGGATTCAGAATTAAGGTTCAGGTGTCTGATTTTAATTAAATTACTAATGTATTTATTTTGAAATCAATGATTCTTAAATCTTATTTATTTTGATTTTTAAGCTTATATAATAACAATAATAATTAATACTTTATAATTGTAAATTTTTATTTGAAATTTGATTTTTTTCATTTATATATTTTAAAATAACTTAAATTTTGACAATTACATATTAAAGACATACTATAAATAGTTTTTTAGAAGTAATAATAGAATTTTATTTAAGAATTTTTTAAAAAATTTAAGCAATAACTTTTGTCTTTATTAATTTATTACAAAGTATTATTTGTAACAATACAAAGATATTATTAATTTTTATAAAGTTTAGAGGTTTTATATATAAATAATTAATAAAATAATTAAAAATAATTAAATATTAATTTAAAATTTTAATTATTAAAATTTGCTATTATTTATAATAAAAAAATTTAATTTTTAATATTAATATTTTTTAATATAGTGCACCACTAGATGCACCTATGCACCAAAAAACTTAATGGTGCACTAACGGTGCACCACTAAATTTATATGTGCACCAGCAAACCTATATTGCAAAGACTATAAGATATGATATTTAATTTTTCAAATAAAAACAAAAATATTATTCTAACTCTGATAAAGTTGAAAACTGCTACCACTTATTAAACTCAAGGCCCAAAACTAATACAAATTGATTTTCTAGACCTAAATCTTAGTTAAAGAGAAAAAAAAGATAATGCACTAATAATTTTATATTTGTATTGTAAAGATTCATACATTTTGTTAAAATTTGTTCAAAAAATAATTACAATAGTAACTACAATAAGAGATAACATAGGATTAATACAGCTATCATAACTTATGAAAGTAGGGTTCTGAAGTTCAGTTCAGTTCAATTGAGGTTCAGGTTCAATGAACCTGAACCTAAACCTAAATCTGCTCTAAAAATTCAATACTGAACTGAACCTGAACTTAAAATTATTGAACATGAACCTGAACCTAAACTTAAAAAAAGTCAGTTCAGATTCAGTTCAAGGTTCATGAACATGTTTAGGTTTATAATATATGCACATGTTTATCTAAATCACAATTGTAAAATTTAGAGAATCATGGCATTTTGTATAATTTTATTAATAAAATTATACAAATTTCTATGATTCTTTAATTTTATTAATTGATCATAACTTCTTATACTAAGTAAACTTGTTCAGCACCAATAAATACATCAAATTGGAATATTTTATTGTACTTTTCTTAAAATTTAAAAAAAAGATGCTTAATTTTGAATTTTTGATATAGATTTTCAAAATTAAGTTTCTTTTCTTCAAATTTTAAGAAAAGTAAAATAAAAATATGCTGTCCTCCGGGTTGATAGCATAGCGGTTATGCTCCGAGGATGCAAATCAAAAGGTTGCCAGTTCAATTCTTCCCAAAGGCGAAATGCAAGAGCTAGCCGGTTAGCTGTATGACGTACCTAAATGGGCAGCCGTTATTTCAAGACTTTGTGGCTATGAAGCGAATTGAGTTAGAATTCCAATTTGGAAGTAACCGAAGTCACAAGATGTAGTAGGAAGATCTTTGCCTGCGAACTTGGGGGCGCCTAGCATTGGTTAGGATTTGGGGGTCGATGTTCCCTTGAACTATAAAAATCTGGCACTCAGGTGCTGGTGCAGAACATCGCCTGCAGGGACCTTTGAGGCACCCGGGGGTTGTCAGATCATAATTATGACCTCTCTGGAGGATCTCCCGATAAAGGTTACGGCTTGGTATGGCAAGTCGAGGTGGGGGTTAGGGTTTATAGCGGGAACTCGATAGTTGGGGACTAGATACGAACCATAAGCTAGGATATTGAGTCTGGCGAGATGTTTGAAGAAGGAAAAAAAATAAAATAAAATAAAATAAAATATGCGAATTTAATGTATTTTTTGGTGCTGAACAAGTTTACTTAGTGCAAGAAGTTAGAATCAATTAGTAAAATTTAGAGAATAATAGAAATTTGTATAATTTTATTAATAAAATTATACAAATTTCTATTATTCTCTAAATTTTATAATTGATCATAACTTCTTGATCTAAAAAACTTGTTTAGTACCAAAAATATATTATATCAGTATATTTTATTTTATTTTCCTTAAAATTTGCATCAAAGATGCTTAATTTTAAATTTTTGATAAAAATTTTCAAAATTAAGCATCTTCTTCAAATTTTAAGAAAAGTAAAATAAAATATGCTAATTTGATGTATTTTTTAGTGCTAAACAAGTTTACTTAAAGTGAAAAGTATAAATCAGTTAGTAAAATTTAGAGAATTATAGCATTTTGTATAATTTTATTAATAAAATTGGAATATGTTTTTTGTGCACCTGCATAGTTGTGCACCCATTGGTGATCCACCACCCGTCAACCCATATGTAAGGTATGCAAACACGTGCTTTTTTTAACTTGGTTTTTTTTCTAATATTTCTTTTTTGTACCTGCAGCTTGATACTGTACTGTTTTGGGGGTTTTTTTTTCGTCAGCCAGTTAGTAAAAATTAGGACCGAGATAAGATAAGAAGTTTTTTCTTTTAGTGATTGTTTTTTTCTTGACTAATACAAACTCATTTTTTGCAGGTTTAGCTTTGCTAGAGTAGTTGTTCTTAGGGGTCAATGTTTTCTTTCGCATTGTCGGTCAAAGTTTCTCATGATTGTGGTTTTGTCGTTGGTGTAGGTCTACTTTTGTGAAGGTAAGGGTTGATATTTATTACTTTTGTAGAGGTAAGAGTTGATATTTATTACTTCTAGTAGTTCCTTTTTTTCATTTGTGTAGTTCATTCCATTCTTTTAGGTTTCGTTTCGTTGTCAGCATTCTTGTGGTTGTTGATCATGCTATTTGTAGAGTTTTCTTGGTGGGTCTTTTTGGTACGAAGTAGTCATTTAGTTTTGTGTTTCTGCTTCATGGATCTTGATTGGTTTTTTTTTTCTTGACTAATATGAACTTGTTTTTTGCAGGTTTAGCTTTGCTAGAGTAGGGTTAAGAACTGGGATTTGTAAGCTAAGTACTGTGGAGGTTTTTTTATTGTTTGCTTTCTTTTTTTTTCTTGTTGAATCAATTTTTTCTTTATGTAGGTTTAGCTTCATCGAAATGTCAAATAGTGTAGATTATAACTAGACTCTTGTAAGATAAGTACTATTGGTTTTTTTTTTATCATTATTTGCTTTTTTTTTTTTTTGCCAGCTTGAACTAATTTTTTTCTTTTTTGCAGGTTTTAGCTTTGCTGAAACATCGAATAATAGAGATTAGAATATAGAATCTTGCAAGATAAGTACTGTTGGTGATTTTTTCTGTTGTTTGTTTTTTTTCTTGCTAGATTGAACCAATTCTTTTCTCTTTTGTAGGTTTAGCTACGTTGAGCTTTGTTGGAATATAGTTTAGAACTGAAGTCTTGTAAGATAAGCACTGTGGGTAGTTTTTTTTTTTATCGTTTGCTTTTTTTCTTTGTCAGCTTTACTGTTGTTGTTTGTTTTCTTGTTTTGTTAGCTTGAACTAATTTTTTTTTCTCTTGTAGGTTTAGCTTTGCTGGAACAATGTTATATTGTTTTAGTATCGCTATTGAGCTTTTGCCGTATCAGTATCACTATTGAGTCTTCACAGTTATGATTGGTCGAATGTTCCTTGTGCAGTTTTTTCACCTTGTTATGACATTTTTCGGTGCTGACATCATCATTGAAGTCTTTGTTAGCAGGTTTCGTTCTTTTGTTGTCGTCATTGTTTGAGCTTTCGTTATGTCATTCTTAGAGCTCGTTAGCACTTTGGACTTGGAATTGGTCGCGTTATATTCATTATGCGATTGGAATTATGGTTAAAGATTAAATTGTGGTTGAATTTTTTTCTTTATAATAATAGAAAATGATGTAATTTTTTTTAATAAAAAATCTTATTTTTTTAATCATAAAAAAATAATTTTTTTTGCAAGTCTGTATTGATAGGTCAGAAGGTCAAATACTCAGTTGGACCTCGATTGACTATCACGTGCTAAAATTTGATTGGTCGATCAAAGAACATGACTGTACAGTTGCACAAAATATTAAACCCATAAAATTATACAAATTGTTATAATTCTCTAAATTTTACTAATTAATCATAACTTCTTGCACTAAGTAAACTTATATAGTACTAAAAAATACATCAAATCAGCATATTTTATTTTACTTTTCTTAAAATTTGAAGAAAGATACTTAATTTTGAAAATTTTTATCAAAAATTCAAAATTAAGTATTTTTGATACAAATTTTAAGAAAAATAAAATAAAATATACCAATATAATATATATTTTGGTACTAAACAAGTTTACTTAGCGCAAGAAATTAGGATCAATTAGTAAAATTTAGAGAATCATAGAAATTTGTATATTAATAAAATTATAGAATTCCTATAATTCTCTAAATTTTACTAATTGATCCTAACTTTTTACAATAAGTAAACTTGTTTAGCACCAAAAAATACATCAAATCAGTACATTTTATTTTACTTTTCTTAAAATTTGAAGAAAGGATGCTTAATTTTGAAAATTTTTATCAAAAATTCAAAATTAAGCATCTTTTCTTCAAATTTTTAAGAAAAGTAAAATAAGATATGCTGACTTGATGTATTTTTTGGTACTAAACAAGTTTACTTAGTGCAACAAGTTAGAATCAATTAGTAAAATTTAGAGAATTATAGAAATTGTATAATTTTATTAATAAAATTATACAAATTTCTATGATTCTCTAAATTTTACTAAATGATTTATACTTCTCACTCTAAGTAAACTTGTTCAGTATTAAAAAAATATTTATATTTTTATTTGACCAGATGTTTGCAAAATTTGGACTAGCCCGACCAAACTTATGATTGAGTTTGAGTTTAGTATAAAGTTTTAAATAATAAAATTTAAAGTTTGAGTCTGGTCTGGACCAGACCAAACCTAGACCCAAACCTAGAATCACTAGTTCATATGAATGCTAGACTGAACCTGAACATGTTCATGAACTTATGAACTGAACCTGAACTGAACCTGAACCAGCTCTAAAAGTTCAATACTAAACCTGAACCTGAACATGTTTTAAAAAATGTTCAGGTACAGGTTCAATACTAAATCTAAACCTGAACCTGATCTAAGTTCAGTTCAGTTCATGTTCATAGGAACACTACATTAAGGTTTGAAAAAAAAGAAATCCTAGTCACAATAGAAAAGTTGTAGCTAGATAATATATATACAAATATCTCTACAACTCTATTATTAGTTAAATCTACTAAAGTAGACTTTAGTTTTTTGAGTATTATGTAATTTCTGGAAGCCTCCTTAGTGAGTTTGCTACTAAAGTTACAACTTCAGAATAGAACTAGCTTGTTAACTATAGTATTATTGGATTCAAGAATATCATCTTGTTTTTTAAATACTTTCATAGTCCAAAAGTATTCTATACCAATAGTTGCAAAATCTGTACCTCTTGTACTAAAGGTAATTAATACTACTTTTAGAGCTATAACTTATAAAACAAACTCTATAGCTCTTATGAGACCCAAACATTTCTCATATAGATCATAACTGGGTTTTGGCCAATTTTTTCTAAAAATAACAAATCTAATTTTCTTAAATAACTTCTGATCCAATGATCAGAATTGAATAAACTTTTTTTGTTAAATGCACCTCTTTGAGAGCTTTATTTTAAAAAAAAGTTAATTCAAATTAAATCACTAGATGCCACAATTATTAGCAAAAACTGTTTTTTTGCTTCTTAAAATTTAGGGTTTTTTGCTAAAATGAATAATATATGACCTCTGTACTAGATTGTCCAGGGTCCTGCTCTTATTGTACATTTATTAAAAAATAATCACTTTCAATATTAATGCTTTCTCTCTACTATACAAATATTTTAGAGTTGTCTTGGCTAGTGAAACACAATTCCAAAATAAATTAGCAAAAATAATTATTTACTTTATTAAGTCTTTGTACTAAATATTTGACTATCTATTAATTTAAGAAAGCAATATCTCTAGAAAATAAAGTCCAAACTAACAAAACTAGATATATCTAGTTCAAGTTTTTGTAGTACTAACTGTTTTTATATCTACTGACTATTTTTACAAAATATTAATAGTTTAGTAATATATTTAGCAATAAAGAAACAGACAAATTACCAGAAAATAGAGTACTACTGTATATTGCCAAAAATAAATTACCTCTGAAAATAAGCTACCTTCTTTGCTTAAATTCAAAAATGCAAAAATGCCTTTGATCTAAAAATAAGCTACCCCATAATTGATAATAGTCACTATATTTTAAAGTCCAAAGTTTACTATATAAATTAATTAAAGTTGCAGAAATAAACTTTTTATAAGATCAAAATACACATACTTTAAAATTTTATTAAAACCTATTAACTTTTAATTATTTGGCTTTTAATTGTTATATTTAATAAAAAAAATTAAAATTTTATTATAAAAATATATTTTTGAATATAAAAAATTAAAAATTTGATAGTAAAATTACTTAAATTTTAATAAAAATTTTAGTATATATATATATTTTTTTTTTGAAATTTAGCAATCATGCCGCAACTTTTATTTTATCAATTATGTAACGCCGGTACAACATGTTTACCTACTTTGAAGCACAAATACTAAAGTGCGACCCACCCAGGTGTCTTAAAGATCCTTAAATATGACCTGCTATATCAAATGTTTCACTTATCGGATCTCCTCTTCTCAAATAGATTTAGAGTATCCGAATCACCAATTGGAGTTTGCCGACTGTCATAACTACCTACTTTCTAACCCTCTTCTCCTAACTTCTCGGGTTGCAGGATTCTACCAGAAAACAAAAATGTATAAAGAAAATGAAAGGAAAAATAAAATGGGGGAAATCTACACAACCTTAATGAAAAGCTAAAATAATATAAAATAAAATGAAAAGAAAGAAAAAGAAGGCACAAAGTAAGCAGCTATGACAGCACTATTTACGCCTGTGCCTAACGATAAAAATTATATAATACTATGCAAGGAAACACCTCACTTAAGTATTATATGTACAGATTAAGAAAAGAAAAAAAAGAAACTATGCCTAATAGAACGTTCTAGAAAGAAATTTCATTTCGAAGTCTACTTCAAAAAACCTCACGTGGCGTTTACTGTTTATCTTGAAAGACCTAATTTCACTCGTGACTTGATTCCGATTTGGTAGGCGCATTCCCGATTTGAAAGGAGTAAACAATGCCGATCTTTTGCAGGGGTAAACCAAAATGCTCACTTTTTTTTGAAATTTCAAAAAGACCAAAGGGGCGTAGGGGAGGAATACCAAACTTAAAGGACTTTGACGGAGTTACACTAGATAGAATAATATATCTAACCAAGCCTCTACTTCTATTTTCATATTTATAGGACTTGACAAAGCTCTAGAGTTTCTCTATTACATCTTTGCTCGATAGTACCAAAGCCCGCCAAGGTGCCTCACTTAAAAGTCTGCATATCTTTTTCATCTCTATTTCAGGAGCAAAATATCCAGTGAGTGAATTTTGTACCTGACAGCAGCTTTAGTAAAGTTTTGTTGCGTATAGTTATATTAACTATAGAGTTTTCGTAGGTCAGAGTTCTTGAAAAATTTGGTACAAGGGATCGTCAGAAAGAGTGTCTATTCTTGCTTCCTTGAGTATATATATATTTTGATCTTTTAAACAAGTTTAATTAAGAAATAATAGTCAATTTATTTAGTAATATTTAGACTTTACTATATAAACAATTTGCTGTTGGCCAAAATTGATTATATCTAAAAATAAGTTATACTAGTTTTTTGTATTCATATTCTTTAAAAAAAAAGTAGCTTATTTTGGCAATATATAGTATTAATTTGTTTTTGGAAATTTAACCAATATGGAAACCTATTTATAGATTATTGGAACAGAAATTGAAATTACTCAAATAGTATATTAAGAAGCATTTAGGAAAAGGCTTTATTAGGTATTCAATATTACTAGCAAAAGTACCTGTTTTGGTTATTAAAAAGAAAGATAAAACACTATATCTTTATATAAATTTCAAATAACTAAGTGAATTTACAAAATTAGATACACTCTTTCTTTTATTTTGAAATTACTAAACTACTTTATAGTATATAACTATTTACTAAAATAGATTTTAAAGATATCTACAACTTAGTATATACCGGGAACGTAGTACAAAATACAAAGTGTATACCAGAAATGGAGTGATGAATATCACGTATACCAGAAACGGAGTGATGAATATCACATAGTAAAGGGTTACAGTGAGCCAGAATGATGTATGTCCGCAAAATCTTGGTTCTGATTGGTCCACGTGATACTATATGTCACTTGGTGCTTAATTCTTGCCTGTCTATTGTCGCATGGACCGTATTGAGATTTGATTTTCACATGCCTATCATTGCATGGATTATCTTGAAACTCCATTTAAAACTAGACATCCTGTTATGTAATCATGCATAATAACAAATGACTTGATTCTGTTCTCTGCTTAGGTACCCCGTTCCTGGTTTCGCGTGATGATGTCGCGCAGCTATCTAGTACAGCAATTGAAATGTCATTCATCTGCAAAATCTTGGATCTAATTGGTTCACGTGGTGTTATACATCACTTGGTGCTTAATCATTACCTGTCTATCATCGCGTGGACCATCTTGATGCTTAATTTTTACCTGTCCATCATCGCATAGATCATCTTGAATGCTTCTGGAACAGTGATTCGCGTGCCTAATGTTGCTTGTCATGTGATCTGCTAATGTGACTAGTACTACATTATAATAAGACATCTGACCATTAAAAAAAATGCGATTATCTGTAGAAAAAATTACAAATGCTATAACACCAACAGTAAAAATGTGCTTTTTAGACGTAAATATCGGTGGCACGATACAAATTTGCATGTCTATTCACTCAATATTTGGCATTTTACATATTTTTTCGTAGGATTGTTTATTGGCTTGATTAAATGATAATCTCTAATTATCGAAAATGAGACCGAAAGAATTTGTAACTCTTTGAAACATAAGATTTCCAAATTTACTTCTGTTGTTTGATACCTAATATATGCTAAAACGTTTTGTATAATGGTCATAAGTTAAAAACAAGTGCAAGAACAAGAACAATAGCTCCACAATAGATAAAAAAACGATATTAATAAAAAAATTACATTCTACTAAAGATTTATTATTGATTTCTCGATTTTTCCATTTTTCGTAAATTTTGGTTTTTGCAGTCTGGTTTATTTGATAATTAAAATTATAATGTTGATATGCTTTAATGCTTTTGGATGTTATCACAATTCAAATTGTAACAGTTGTATCATGATAGTACCAAATCAACCTTAACCTTAACCACATACGTTATTGTGTATCTATTTGTAACAAAATTCTCGTAGTAAAAGCATTGCCGCCATAGTCCTATATTTATCTATTGTATGAGAATTGTTTAACCAAACATCGCTTTAATAGGTTTTGTGCATGATCACTATAAAATTTTTTACTGTCTTTCGGGATTGCACTAACTAAATTTGTCATGAACCACATTACATAGTATTACAAGCCAGCCAATGCAATATGATTGCCTAGCCAATATGGCTCAAGTTATCCGACAAACTCATATGATCATGAAAAAAGTTTCTTATTGTTATTTTTTCTTGTGTAATGACTAGAGCTTACGGATTCTTTATTCGAATAATATTCAAATAATTAGGACCGGCATATAGCTATTTGAATATTCTCTGAAAACTAAATTTACTGAATAATTCGAATAACTATAATTATTCGAATTTTAATATTTATTTGAATAATAATATTTATTCGAGTAAATAATAATATTCGAATAAATAAATTTATTCAAATATTTATAATTATTCGAATAAATATTTATTCAAGTAAATACAATTATTTTGTCTATATATGTATTTTAAATATCTTATAATTTATATATATAACTAGCATTACCCGGTGTAAAACTTGTCTACATAATAAATTTAATGTATTTTAAATAAGAATATGATTTTAATATTTCGTTTGTTTATTATATTTTTTAATAGGTCGATATAAATCAATTACTAATATATACTTGTACAGTAAGCACTTATTTTATTTTTCTATTACATACTTTACACAGTACGGAATACAATAAGTAAAGCACAAGTTGAACGCTGCGTGATAAAAAGATTATTCTATACTATTGTTCTTCTGAGTCATTTCTGAATTTACTTCAATTTTGAATTGAAACGTGTTCTTTCTCGATTTCCACAGATCATGAGGGCATAGAATAATTACTTATTAATAATTACATTTATATTTGCAATGATCTTTTTCATTGATATTTATAAAGATAATTCTTTTATTGCTTCATTAGGAATAATTTGGGGATGCGAGTTTGTTATGTCGAAAATTTTACGAAAGAATCTGTGCTACCACCAGGCTAAGCATAACGTCATGAAAAGACCTGGAAAAGATAAATTTGTTTTTTTAAGAAAAAAACATTTAGTAAATATCTTCTTATTAGATTTGGGTTAGACAAGACACCCGACCAGATTCCTGCTGTAATGTTTTCTATGCGGGGAATGAAAAATTATTAATTACATTGTTAAAATATATATAAATATCCAAATGTATTCTTTTAATGTATGAAAAGTTAGCATTTAATATTTAGTAATTCATTTTTATTCGCTTTTATTTATTTATTTGGTTATTTTTTTAATTTTTTTACTTTATTATTATTATTTTCGCTTTTTTTTATTAATTGATAAATGGATAACAGTTCTAAAATGACAAATGACATTTCATGATTCACGAATAACACATGCCAATTGAGAATCAATATAAATTCAGAACATTATATAACACGTGTAATTGAGAATCATCATAAATTCAGAAATGAAGCAGAGCATTATAACTGATAATCAGAATTAAAATTCGTAAATCTTATTTTGATAAAACAAGAAGACGTATTTATTATCAAATAAGAGACGTACAAATTTATTTTTTAATTAAAATTCAAATACACTTATTTATATGATCTTATTATAAATTATTTTATTGTTAATTGATGCTGCTTCTAATATCGTTTTATAGTTTGTTGATCTGCATAATAAAAAATTTTTACTTATTCGTCAAATGGGAGTCTCTAAACACCCATTTCATTTTCCGATTTCAAAATTTTGATACACAAATAAGTTTTTTTAAACTCTTATTTATTTCCGAAATACGCCTAGATCTCTTTGACTGGCCACTAATGATACGTTAGAATAGAATGTACAAGGTACAAGCTTCATGCATAAATCATTTTTTTATTTTAACAATATAGAGTTACTTTATTTGATTAATGCATTATAATATAAATATCTTATCCGGATATAACCATTATCTTTTTATTTCGATAGGATCCGGTTATTAGATTTTGTTAAAGGTTACAACTAAAGAGTTATCTTATCCGATTGGTGTCGGGAATGCTCGAAATGGCACTAATCTTGTGGCATGCACAGGAACGTTTTACGTAATGGCACGGTAAAATGGCAAAGACATTACGCCAAAGAGTGCATGTTATATCATGTCATATGAAATGACACTTTCAGATGACATGCATTTGTACGTTACACACATGCTGGCTCATTTCATGGGGAGCGAAAGATCAGTAAGTGATTTTTTTTTAAAAGGAGCTATATCTCATGATTTCACTGATGAAGTTTCCTTGTCTTAACAAAAAAAAATTTCTTACGGAATTTTGTTTCATATGTTTAGCTTGTTTATCTTATATTAATTACTTATGTAAATTTATGTTTTAATAGTCAATCCACATCATTATCACGGTGGCACGTGAATTTTCATCCCGGGCCAAATTCCATGTCGATTCGATGGCACTTTTAGGTGACATGCATGTGTACGTTACACACATATTGGCTCGTTTCGTGGGGAGCGAAAGATCAGTAGGATTTTTTTTTAAAAAGAGCGATATCTCATGATTTTACTGATGAAGTTTTCTGTCTTAACAAAAAAAATTCCTTACAGAATTTGTTTTATATGCAGTTAGCTTGTTCATCTTATATTGATTACTTATATAAATTTATGTTTTAATAGTTAATCCTATCGTTATCGCGATGGCTCATGAATTTTTATTACCCATGCCAAATTCCGTGCTGATTCGACTAGTAAACTGCTGCAAAACTGAGCTATTTACGGTCCAATTGGCACAGAATACGGTCCCACACAGGTTCACGGAATCTATGCCAATTCAGACCATACCCGTACAAATCTGGATCTTGACCCATGCCACAAATGCCCATAGTGATCTAAACCAGGTTAAACCGGTTAACCAATAACTAGACCCGTTGAAAAAATCTGTAACCGGTTAACCCTAATTAAAACCTTTGGTTAACCGGTTAAACTTTATAAATTATTTATAATAGTTTATCATCAGAAATAATAAAAACTATAATCATATAATTACAGTGCTATATTCGAATTTTTCAAATTCATAGTAATTTTTGTCGATAAAAAAAGGTTTGATTTTGGTGCAAAAGATTGAAACGAAAGTGCAGTAATGCTTACCATATGTGTCCGAAATTAAGCTACCTTTTTTGGCCAAAAAATTACACGAAAAATCGTAAAGTAGCTTATTTTCGAAATATAGCTTTTTTTGAAAAAATTGAAAAACGTACTAATAAAAAGTTATTCAAATGACACCAAATTTTTACTATAGGTGTATTTTGATGCGCTGAACAACTTTACTTAATCGACTTTTTGAATTTATTTAGTAGAAAAAAAGTTTTATATGTGGCAATTGCTAATGAATTTTTTAAGATTTTTAAAAAATATCAGGGGAGTAGCTTATTTTAGGTAGTAGCTTATTTTCGGACATATACGGTACAATGCAAGCTTAGATTTTATCATCCAAATCATGTAAGTTTTTTGATTGGGTATGTAGTGAACCTTGTCCAGAATCTTAATTAATGAATTGTATTCAAATATTCGTACATTTACAGAATTTCTGGATATATCATTCATTATCTAAAGCTTTCAAAACCTTATTGAATTTATAAGAACACTACAAATACAGTAAATACCGTATTGTTCTAATATCATACTGAGTTTTTAATTTCGTTCTCTGTAATATATCCAGGCCTTTTAATAAATATTTCTTATAATATATCAGGTCTTTAAAAACTCTGAAATTATATGTATCTTTTTAAAACATATTATTATAATAAAGCTTTATATTTAGCATTGTTCGGGCTAGAAACTATTTATATCATCTGAAATTAATAATAAATTACCTGTTTTTTATAGAAAATAAATATCTTAGTTAATTTTTTATTCATCCCGATTATGTTAGAAACTCGAATCAACAAGAGTTTTAAATTAAGTTATCTGAATCAGATTGAAAATAAAATTTTCGCATGTAAATGTAGCGATAGTTTCTAAATAACAAGTTTAGATTAATGATTAATTCAAAATTAGAGATTATAAATTTAAATAGCATATCGATATTTTTAGATATAAACCATGTTGTACTACATCGTATGCTAGCCAAGATATATAAAAGTCAATTGTATGAGAAGGTCAAATTCCTGGAGAGTAAATAGTCAATCGGAGAGTGCTCAGCCTGACGAAGAATTTGAACACGTGTAAAGGAAGAAAAAGGCAAAAATATACAAAAACTAATATTTAAATTAAAAATGATAGAAATAAAATTTTACTTATATTAAGCACCATTCTAATCCTATAGCTTTAACATTAAGGTCCCAACTCTAAATTTTATCTCACGCACTTAGTTTATTTACAAAATTCGAATTTCCTTTTTTTAGTTTGTATTATCCACACAAATAAGTAAAATTAAAGAACCACATACAGTATCAAACTAGATATTAAGATATATATATGAAGTTCCTAATACGAATTATATTACGATGATTAACTTTAATTCATGTATTGGTATAACTGTAAAACTCAAATTAATATTATTCTTTTTTTGGTTAAATAAGTTTAAAATAGTTTGAACTATAGTATAACATTAACTTAAATAGTATAACTATGACCACTCCAAGGTGTAGGTAAGATTTTCCTGGGCACGTGACAAACCCGATCGCCGATCCAGGTCAGGGATTACGTGATCACGTGATCACTTATTTTTGCGGTAATACAAATAGGGTTCCAAGCTCTGACCCGGATAACCGTGAAACCGATAACCCGACCCGAAAAAATTACTATCCGGGTCATATTTTTGACAAACCGGTTTAAATATATAAACCGTCAATAGACGGGTCATCCGTCAATAAACGGGTCACCCGTCAATAAACGGGTCACCCGTCAATAAGTCATAGGAGGAAATGCTTCTTTATACGAAATTTCTTTAAAATTATGTATTTAGTTGTATTGTTGACTTACTTCGCTAATCAGTTATCCGGGTCACCCGAACATAACCGGGTGACCCGTTTTATTCGGATAGCCGGATCACCGATTACAACCGGGTGACCCGTTTTAATCGGGTAACCGGGTTTAGTTTCGGGTACCCGGTTGGAAAAGATAATTGACCCGACGGGTCACGGATAGGGATTTTCAAACCGGTTTAGAACCCTAAATACAAACTCCTGGAGAGGAAATAGCCAATCGGAGAGTGCAAATTTTAACTATTCCGGATCCGGCCAACAATGAATCCCAACACGCGCACAAGAACAAAAAAGAAAAAGCGAAAATATGCAAAAATTAGGTGCACTAATTCTAATTAAATCGTGACTTCTTTATTATTATTCGGTTTTTTTTTATTTATTTTTTTTTTAAGCCCGTTGCTAATTTTTTTGGTTCACTTTTTTTTTTTTTTTTTTTTTTTTTTTTTTTTTTTTTTTTTTTTT
>QKWP01000807.1:74585-161293 GCA_003550325.1 Gigaspora rosea
TTTATTTATTTAATTTTAAATTCGTCTTGTTTTTTAAATTCGTTTCAATTTTAATTTTTTTAAATTAATTAATTATTTTTATTTTTAGGAAAATAATTATCGGAACAAGATTGAGAGAATTACAAAACCAGGCACGACGAACAAAAACACTTTAGAAGCTCTTATTTCAGTGAATCGTTTCATCGCAGACCATAATAAACAAATACAAGTGGACATCTAATCAACTAATACCAACTAACTTACCTTAACCTACCAACTAACTTACCCTAACCTACTAACCAACTTACTCTAACCCTACCAACTAACTTATCCTAACCCTAACAACCAATTCACTCTAACCCTACAAACATGTCATTAGCAACGATACCTCCAATCACGACGAAATGGCCACCACAAACGCAATACGAATAATGGCAGCAATGACACACAAAATGACGACTACAGAAAGAAGTGTAAAAGTTAAATATATAACAAATAAAAAACACCAGCGACACTAGAAGCAAATCAAGTGACGAAATCTACCCCAAAGGCAATACAAATCAGATAACGCGTCACCTACCATAATTACGGCACCAAAACGGACGGCACAAAGTGACTATAGAAAGAAAAAGTGGAAAGTTGAAATGCGACAACAAAAAAAAACACTAGCAAAGGCAACTCACCTATAACGGCGACACGGCACCTTTGACGACTCCCTTGACTATGACTCCATTAACGACGACTCCATTGACGACGACTCCATTAACGACGACTCCATTAACGACGACTCCATTAACGATGACTCCATTAACGACGACTCTATAACGACGACTCCAACTACAGCGAAATTAAAAAAAAAATTAGAACAAATACAAAAAAATAAAAATAAAAATAAAAAAAAGATTATCTGGGTACACGTGTACTAATATAGCAGTGATGTGACGATCATCCGGAGTAGGGTCGGAGGGACGGATGTCACGTGACCCGGAAAATCTCACCTACATCCTGTCTAATTCGTATAACTATAATAACTGGTTAATCATAGTTAACCATAAAATAACCGGTTATCCATTAATATTAGCAGTTTAGTACTTGGCTAAACCGTAACCCGGGTTGTTCACCAGTTAACCCGGTTGTTTATTAAACGGTTCAGACAATTGTTTGTCGCACATCAAAAATTAATCTATCCTAATATTATTAAATCGATGAAACTATATTAATGATTTATAGGATCTTATCTATCCTTATATTATTAAATCGATAAAACTGTGTTAACTATTTATATAATACATAATCACAGCCAAAAATTAGTTGAATTAGCTTTTTCTTATATGGTTAACTGAATTACCTTTTTCTTATACAGCTAATTGAATTAATAATACCAAAACTGTTCCTTTATTATTATATTCAATCAATTTAACTACTATCTGTTCTTTCATTTTTGGTTTTGCACAATGACATCGCGCAGCTATCTAGTGGTTTAATTCATATATCGCGTTTGTCCACAAAATCTTGACTCTTATTGGTTGTTTCAATTTTATGTATTACATTAGAAATCATCTTTACACAGCTCTGATCAGAAGATCTAGAGTCTGGATCCGTTATACTGTTTTAAATCCAATTAAGACCAGTTTGACCATATGAAAAAAATTGAATCGGGCTCCAAACTCTAAGATGATCTACACTAAGAATATGGTAAGTGGGTAGTGATGTGCCGCGTATAGTACAGTACGCAAAAAATTTTTTACAATATTCTAGAACAAATCATAAAACTGTTCATATTTTAAATTTGCCCTTATGATACTGCCTTTTATTTTCTAAGCAAACCTATTTCTTGCAAAATTTTGTATATAGGTAGTTTATATATAAAATGTGTACTATATGTAATTCACACACTATACACACTATACAACTATATGTACTATATGTACTGTATGCTAAAAAAATTCAAATATCATATAAATGGCACATTACTAGGTAAGGGTCATATCCAAAGAAGGGCTATATTGAAGCAGAAATTTATTTTTTTAGTGTACATATATAAAGTTTTACTAGGAACATAGTACAAAGTATAAAGTGTATTGTTCTACTCGAGATTTGTGTTCGTATACAAAATCTGGATGCTTTAATAGTATAGTGATTTACAAAATTAAGCTGATTTAATTAATCAGGGATATGCCTGTAGCAGTCTAGTTAAATCTGGTAATGCATATGAATGTAACGTCATTGCGTCATTTACATATGATCTTTGCCTTCAATCAGTTTCCTTTTGCAGATTGATGACCTTTTATACTTATATGACGCAGGTACGTGACTCCTGAGTTTTCATCATGTGATCTACTATCACTTCGCAAAAATTCTTTTGGTGGGATATTGACTCACTGCATATGTGGTCTACATTCAGTTTCTAGCATCACTAAACTAACCTATCTTTCGTAAAGTCGGGCTATCAAATTACTCATATTTAACATCCGGGTTGTTTACTTGGGCTATCAATCACATTTATAACTCCAAGTACCCCAACACACTAAAAACTTTTCCTATCAGTGGGTGAGTGAGCATCAACGATGAAACTAGACTTGTATCGAGCTAGCAGCAAAGACAAAAAAGGGAGAACAAACTTCCGTTACTCTCTTCCTAAATAGTCATTTACTATGACTTCATAATTCCATCTCTTAAAAAATACTTATCGTGCAATATATTATACTTACAAAATCGCCTATTGTCATCCATTAATTAATCATCCCTACTTATCAAACAATACAACATACTTACCAATCGTTTATAAACATCACTAAATCAATCAAATTGATACTTATCTCATACTTACGTACCACTTATACAATACCATAGGTGTAGATCGTGATCTCGTGACAAATGGTGCTCTTGACTTCATTCCTAAAATCTTGATTTTTATTGAATATAGTAATTTTATGATTTTCATAAATCCTGCTTGGGGTTAACTATTATCTCATAATTGTTAAATATAAAGTTTAATAGGGAAGTCATAAGATAAGGTTGATTAGTGATGTAGAACAATCCTCGGTCCTGTGATTCCGAGCTCCATAGAACATCAGATAATTCAAAGAAAATTTTAATGGTTAAGTAATTAATATTAGCGCAAAGTTAATTTTTCATTCAGTGTGGGGTTTTTTATTTTTAAAAAAAAATTTAACCTTGTATGGCCTAAATTAATTCTAAGGTCACGCAATTCAGTTTGTAGATTATGGGAACAGAAAACTTTTTATCAGACCTATCGAGTAATTCTGGAAAGTTAAGGTCATCATCGGGTGGAGGATGGGTTTTATTTCTTTATTTTGGGTTATTAAAGTGGATAAAAGGCTTTTTTTCTACAAATTCTTATAAAGGGTAACAGTAATGGTAAATGACCTGAAATATGACCCAAATGACCCGATACTAGTCATTTGTTATTTGAGTCATTTGGGTCATTTCAGGTCATTTACCATCACTGAATGACTCAGGTTATTTGGAAATGACCTGGTCATTTGGAAAGACCCAAGTCATTTGCAATCATTGGGTCATTTAATGTTTTTGTATGATCGGATGTTGTGTCTTGAGACTAGAGGTGCAGGCGAATCGTCCTAATGATGTCCCAATGATTTTACAGCTTAAACCGTAACTAGCTAAACCTTATGTCGTAACTAGTTATGGCAATCATTGGGACGATTCGCCTGCACCTCTACTAGAGTCCCAACTCAGTCAGATAATAGTGTTCCAAGTCATGACCCAGGTCAACGGCATATAGAGGCTTACAAATTTTAATAATATTTATCGAGGTTATGCATTTAAATAAGCCATTCGAGTTATGAATATAATTATTTAATTTTATATATTTTACAACACTTGAATATAAAAACATTTTATAATCTAGATCTGAAATAAGTTATTCAAGTTATAATATTTACTATTTCATTATACTTATAGAACTTAATGGTATAAAAAACATTTATTAATCTAAGATCTAAAATAGATTATTCGCAAACATTTGTCATAATAATCCACAGAGAATGTTTATTAATCTAAGTATTAAAAATAAGTTTCATAAATACAGGCAGTTTAATTCACCATATTTGCAAATTTTTTTTGAGTCCCATATTATATTACAGTAGTCACTTCAACTTCATTACATTTGTATTGGAACTCAATTAATTATTCACCTTATTTTCCTTTTATAGATAAATAAATTTCATAAAATATGACGAACATAGGGTAGTTATTTATGTTGTATTCGTGGACTCACCAAATAAACAAAGTTCGATAATCTAAGTATTTAAAATAATCTATTTATGAATATTGTTTTTAATTTCAATCAGTAAGTATTCATTAACCTAAACGTTTAAAATAAGCTATTCATAAGATATACTATTTAATCACGTTAATATTGTAAATGTAAAGCATTTTTATTAATTTAAATCAACTCCTGACTATTTAAATATTTATTTTATTTGCATTCGGTTAGTAGGGAGCATAAAAATATTTATTTTATTTGCATCCGGTTAGTTGGAAGCATAAAAGTTATTTGTATTTACATATATTAATACGACAAAATACCCTGGTTAATTATATGCAACTCACATATTTGATTTAAATAACCAATTATGAAGTTGTGACCAACTAAATTACTATATTTCTAGTTTTAATCTAAAATTTTAAATGATCTGATAGGTTATTTCACCTTTCGAAATGACCAACATCTAGTCATTATTCATTTGAGTCACAAGGTCATTTCAGGTCATTTACCATTCTAGTGGCGCCAAGGATCATTTTTGCTATTAATCCGCCTGGAAGTCATAATTGAACCTTGATGTTAACTGCACTTTCTGGTCATCATTGCATTGCCTGAAGTTTTCTTCGATCAGCGATTCCCATATAAATATTAAAACTATAATAATTTTATTATTGTTTAGATTTTTAACCAATCAGTTAGAAACTTCTAACTGGTATCAATTACGGTTATGACCAGTCATAAACTTTGCCATTTCTAAAATATAATGCTTTTTTATTTGGTAACAGCATATATAAAAATTCGGTTTCGTTTTTCCGAATTAATTTAATTGTTATATCTGATTACTGTATTGTTGCATAATAATGTCCATGACATTATTTAAAATGATAGCCTAAATTATGCTTAATATAGGCTAAAATTTGAAATTACACTCCTATCCATCATTTTGCAAAATACAGAAAACTTTATAATATTCTAAAAGTTGTATTACAAAACCATGTTTACGTTCCTGGTTTTAGCGTGACAGCATCGCGCAGCTACCTTATATTTAGCCAAAAAATGAATGGAAATCTACTTTGTGCATTTATTATATTGTTTCAAATATTGATTAAGACATTCCGGCTAAGTCAATTAGCATTGGTGATACAAAATGCAGAGTAGGTAGGACTCAAGAAATTTGAAGAAACAAATTTTAAAAAAGAAGAGGATAATATAGATTGGAAGAAAACATGCCAGTTTATAAAAAAATACAAAAATGTGCCTTAATGGCCTTCTGCCTACAATATTAGAGCTAAAATAAAAAGGCCAGACCTATACAAAACAGACAGTTGGGCAACCTGTCAACAGAAACCAAAATATTAGAACACCTGCCAAGATGTAAAGATTACTAGAGAATTTAGAAAATGATAAAAAAGAAAATATGTAAAGAAATAAAAAAAAATACTTCAAAAAGATACTAGTATATTTGCAAATATAGTAGTACAAAAATTAGAAAGAAGGTTTTTTAGCAAAAAGAAGAAAGAAAGAAAAATTACAAGTATATTTGCAAATATAGTAGTACAAAAATTAGAAAGAAGGTTTTTTAGCAAAAAGAAGAAAGAAAGAAAAATTACAAGTATATTTGCAAATATAGTAGTACAAAAATTAGAAAGAAGGTTTTTTAGCAAAAAGAAGAAAGAAAGAAAAATTACAAGAAGCTATCTAATTCAAGGTCTCATACTTTGGAATTGAAAGAAAAAGGTAGAAAGTTTGGTGAAGGACAAATCTAAGATAAGAAGGGCTTTGGATACAATTGTTGAGACTGTTAATGTAAAATTTTAACAGCACATTTGGAACTTCAGGTATGAATTTTAAAATGAATAGAAAAAGTAGAGGGAGTAACACTTTAGCGAAAAAAAGGTCAAAATAAATCTCAGAATAAGAATGTTGAAAGAAAAGAAAATATTGTACCAAATAGTAAAAATGTACAACTACAGAGCACAGTCTAAGAAAAAATGAATAAAAAAATAGAGCAAGAAAATTATTAGAAGCAAATATAGACAATTTATTCAAAGAAGGGGCCAAACCAACTTGGTTTTCTTGAGTTAAGTTTAAGTATTTGGATTTGGAAATATTTGACAAAACTGATATCGCAAGCAATTGCTAGCTACTCTAGTCAGTGACAGAAGAAAATATATTTTCTATAAGTTGAGAATTCTAATTGACACAAATAAAGTCATACTCTATATAGATACACCTTTATATAAGCTCTCAATATTGTGCAACATATTTAAATATCACAAGTCACTATAATCACTATTACAAAAAAAACTTGATTTTTTATTATTTTTATTAATAACAAACCCTTGTTATAATTACAAAAAATTTGACTAAATATGGATTATAACATCTATTTGGCCAATATTTATATTTATTATTTATTAAAAATTCTTAAAGGTTTGATAGCAAATAACTTTTAATACAATGATCTAATTTGAATAAAACATCTACTAAAATGTTTGTCTCGATGAGAGGATTCTAATGAGCTTAAAGTTCCTGTAATTGTTAAGAATTTGTGTCACTTTAAAAATAATTAAATTTAAATATCTAAGTAAAAAACCTTTATGATTTTAGTATTTTGTAACTAAATTTGGATAGTTTTAGACTTTTTAGAATTGTCTTATTGAGTCAAACACAGGTCAAATGAAGCCATCCAGTTAACTATCAGAATTCTGATAGTATCTATATTTATCCTATGGGGATATAATTGTTTACTGGTAAATAATTCCTAAAAGTCACTGATTTGACTTTAATTATAAACAGATCTTTGGCACAGATAGAGCAATATAAATGGTACAGATCATATTAATATCAGTTACCTAATTTGTATTTTAAATAAAATCAATAAATATTATTTTCCTTAATTTACAAGAAACTGAATACATGTTACTATAGATAGTGATAAAATTACTTTTCTTAATGAAAATTTTTTGTTGAAATTGTTGAAATTATATGATGTTAAAATTGGTAAAATTGGTGAAATTAATTTTTTACTATTAAAAATTAATTTAAATTACATAAAATATTAATTAAAACTAAACTCAAATTATTATTGAAATTAAAAAAAATTAAAATGAATTTTACCACCATCTATATATGTTACAAGAAAATCAGATACATATTACAAAAAAGCCAGATACATATCTAGGCTTTATATGGGGGTGAGTCAGTAGAAAAGGGACAAATCATTTTTAGTAAAATTTTTTTGTTTTTAAAATTAAAATATTTTAAACAACTATTTAATCAAATTTGCTAAAAAAATTTTTTATTTTAATCTGAAATTATATAGAATTTAAATAAAAAAATTTTATTAAATTTATTAAGATAGTTGTTAAGATATTTAAGCTTAAAGTTAAGAAAACTTTTATTTAGAAAAAATTTGTCCCTTTTCTACTGACTTACTCCATATTATATTATAATATAATATTATATTTTATAGAATATACTTGCTATTTATTAATATTTATTTATATATGTTATTTAATACTATATATTGTATTTATATTGTTTTATATATATAACACAAATTTATTTAAATTTAACAAAAATTTGTAAAAATAGATAATTCTATTAGAATACATAATGTTGGATATTGTTATTAGCATAGAATTAAGTTGAAAGGAAAGAGAATTGTTATCAAAAATCTATAAAGATGGATAATGTTATACCAAATTGAAAAGAATAAACATAAGGTATGGCATTCATTATTATTAAAATTTACAGAGATAGGCGATGCTATTAATGTTGACATTGCTATTGGAATGAGTTTAAAATGATTAAGATGTTGAGGATGTTCTAATAATTATCTGGACAATCAAATCTATCATTTATTCTCTTGTAGTTATTGTTACTTGATTTCTAAATAAGCATCTACAAAATAAATTCATGCATTGACTAGTACAGATCAAAGAGCAGATTGAGACCTGAAATGAATAAGCTTCCTATAAAAGTCTTATTTATATTGAGGCATGTCTTTATAAGAAAACTGAACTAGATTGACATGGGTTGCATTAGATAGGCATGAGCATTTGTAGCACAGGTCAAGATACAGATTTGTACAGGTATGGTCTAAATTGTATAAATTCTATGAACTGTGTGGAACCATATGCCTGTGCTATTGGTTCATAAATAGCTTGGGTTTTGTAGCAGTTTACTAGTTAAATCAGTATAGAATAATGAATATAAATTTATGTACCATAAAACATAAATTTATTTAAGTACTTAAATAAAATAAACAAACCAACTACATATAAAGTAAAATTTTGGCAAAAATTTTTTTTGTTAAGATACACAGGAAAGCTTCATCAGTAAAATCATGAAATATCACTTTTTTTTAGAAAAATCTTTTACTGATCTTTCGCTCTTTACGAAATAAGCCAATATGTAGTATTCCTATGAACCTGAACTGAACTGAACTTAGGTTAAGTTCAGGTTCAGGTTCAGGTTTAGTATTGAACCTGAACCTGAACATTTTTTAAACATGTTCAGACTTTTAGAGCTGGTTCAGGTTCAGTTCAGGTTCAGTTCATAAGTTCATGAACATGTTCAGGTTCAGTCTGGTGTTCATATGAACTAGTAATTCTAGGTTTTGGTCCGGGTTTGGTCTGGTCCAGATCAGACTCAAATTCTAAATTTTATTATTAAAACTTTATACTAAACTCAAACTCAATCATAATTTGGTCGGGCTAGTTCAAATTTTGCAAACTAGTTTGAATATAAATAAGAATACATGTATTTTTTGATACTGAACAAGTTTACTTAAAGTGGGAAGTATAAATCAGTTAGTAAAATTTAGAGAATCATAGCATTTTGTATAATTTTATTAATAAAATTATACAAATTTCTATAATTCTCTAAATTTTACTAATTGATCATAACTTCTTGCACTAAGTTAACTAGTTAAGCACTAAAAATACATCAAATCAGCATATTTTATTTTACTTTTCTTAAAATTTGAAGAAAAGATGCTTAATTTTGAAAATTACATCAAATCAGCATATTTTATTTTACTTTTCTTAAAATTTGAAGAAAAGATGCTTAATTTTGAAAATTTTTATCAAAAATTCAAAATTAAGCATCTTTAACGCAAATTTAAAGGAAAATAAAATAAAATATATGGAAATGATGTATTTTTTAGTGCTAAACAAGTTTATTTATATCATGAAGTCATGATCAATTAGTAAAATTTAGAGAACATAGAAATTTGCATAATTTTATTAATAAAATTATACAAATTTCTGTGATTCTTTAAATTTTACTAATCGATTATAACTTCTTGATCTAAGTAAACTTGTTTAGCACCAAAAAATACATCATATCAGTATATTTTATTTTATTTTCCTTAAAATTTGCATCAAAGATGCTTAATTTTGAATTTTTGATAAAAATTTCCAAAATTAAGTATCTTTTCTTCAAATTTTAAGAAAAGTAAAATAAATATACCAATTTGATGTATTTTTTGGTGCTTAACAAGTTTACTTAGTGCAAGAAGTTATGATCAATTAGTAAAATTTAGAGAATAATAGAAATTTGTATAATTTTATTAATAAAATTATACAAATTTCTATGATCTTCTAAATTTTACTAATTGATCCTAACTTTGTGATTTAGGTAAACATGTGCATATTTTATGAACCTGAACATGTTCATGAATCTTGAACTGAACCTGAACTGAACTTTTTTTAAGTTCAGGTTCAGGTTCATGTTCAATAATTTTAAGTTCAGGTTCAGTTCAGTATTGAACTTTTAGAGCAGGTTCAGGTTCAGGTTCAGGTTCATTGAACCTGAACCTAAACCTCTATTGAACTGAACTAAACTTTGGAACCCTACCAATATGTATATAATGTACATATACGTGTTATTTGAACATGCCATTTTATATGACATGTTATTATATCCACTCTTTGCTATAATATCTATACCATTTTTACTGTGCTATTCCATAAAATGTTCCTGTGCATGCACAAGATCCGTGCTATTTTAAGCATTCCTGATATCAACTTGTACCACAACCTGTTCCACTTTTTTATAGAAATTTTCAATTAAAAAAAGAAAAAGCAAATATTAATTAAGTCCTGAAATTACTAAGAATGTAGTAGATTTGTATAGTGATATACAAAATACACTAAATTAAAGTTAAAAAGAATAAATATAAGGCATTTTTTATTACAAAATCTGTAGTAATAGGTAATGCTATTAGTATGCTATTAGACCCATAAAATATATAAAATGTATAATAGCAATAGCTGTTGACCCAGTAATCCAATTTTGATGAAATTACTACCATCGTGACCACCTCGATGAGAGCTTTCAAATGGTACTAAAATCTTTCTGATTGGACCGGTCTATTCCAAGTAAGTAAAAACTGAATGATTGGTCTTTACAAAACGTCCTACTGTGCCCAAATTTTATTGGATGATCAATACTGCACCACTCATGATACTGAAATATCAGACATTTTGATTAATCTCTGGACATTTGAGATAATTACAGACATGTTTGACATTTTAGACGTTTTTGGGACATAACAGTTTTGACAGTTATAATTTATATATCTAATATAGTTGACATTTAGGATATATGTAACATTTTTATTATCTTATTATATTCATTATATTTATTATATTTAGCATTAGCATATATCAAATATATCGATCATATAGATTTTTTATTTCTTATTGTATTTATTTATATTGGACAAACATGCATTAATACTCAAAGTTTTCCTTTGCTAAAAAGCAAAGAGAGAAGATTTCTGGTTTATTGAATAAAAGATAAGTGAAGTAGTGTATCTTTACTAAAATACAACTGATACAATTCTTAGTATCCTCATATACTATTAATTGTTGCCTCTTTTATAATTGCAAATCTCCCATGCCTCTTTATAAAATACTGCCCAAATAACAGTATCTCTTTTGACCATTGTATACTATAGTAATTAGTGTAAATTATATAAAGTGCCTCCCTGCATTAGTTGCTCTAGTCTCTAGAATTTCTTTAAAGATGTAGAAATCTAGGTTGACAATGCTAATAGTTGTTATTTGGATACTGTTATCAGAAAAGAATTGGTATAAAAAAGTAATATATAGCATAATATTCAATTATTAACAAAATCTCCAAAAACTGCAAAAATGGGTAATGCTATTAGGGCAGTGTCATTAATCACCTGATTATTTTTTATCAGAGGCCTACCCCCTCCCTCTTTCTTAATATATAAATAGTCAGGTTCTTATATATAATTTCAACTTTCTTTACCCCCCTCCCCCTAAAAAACCACCTGATTTTTGTTACTCCCTTTAAAAGTTATAAAGTTAGATATTGTTATTAGATTAGATAGAGCTGAAGTAATAAAATACAAAATCTGTAGTTATTGGTAATACTAATGAAATATTCCAGGTTGGATATTGTATTAGAATGGAATTGGAGTAAAGCAAATAGAAAATTCTAGGTTGAATATTGAGAAATTAGTATTAAAAAGGATGAATATAAGACATAGCATTCAATTATTATCAAAATTTGTAGAAATAACAACACTATTCATTTGATATTATTATCAGAATAAATACAAGTCATTCTTACAAAATCTAAAAGATAAATATATGATATTTTTTATTAACAAAAATCTGCAAAGATAAGTAAATTTAATAGATATTTCATTGGAGTTGAAAAAATGAATATAAGTCTTATCGTTCAATTATTATCAAAATCTGCAGAAATGGGTAATACGATAGATCAGATATTGTTAGGGGACTTTCAGAAATTATATAATATTTTGTTACTAATAAATTTCAAAATTTTACCCCATCCACCCACATCTAATACTCTATTAGCCAATCAAATTTTATATTTTTTAAAATTTATTCATATGTTTTAATTTATGAAATTGATAATAACTATTGCTCTACTAGACCAATTTAGATAATTTAACTACCAAAATGTTCATCTAATTGAGACAATTCTAACAAGCCCAAAATCATCAAAATCTAATTACAGGATTACAAGAACATTTAACTTTTGTGTAATTTTAATTATAGGCAAAATGTGGCGTGCTTCTATTAAAATTTTTTTCTTACTAAGTTAATGATACATGTTCACTAATTGAAAGTTGTAGAGCTCGTTGAGATGCATCTAATGGTAGATAGATCATCCAAATTGGCCCAGTGGCAAGATATCATCGAAAATTGATTGGCTAACTATATAAAAATCCGGAATGGAGATTACATATAAAAATTACTATAGGCGAAATGTGGTGTGTTTCCATCTAAAACATTTTTCTTACTAAGTTATCAATACATGCCCACTAATTGAAAGTTGTAGAACCTATCTAACAGCGGTTAGATCATCCAAATTGGCCTAGTGGATAGCGAGATATCGTCAAAAATGATTGGCTGACTATATAAAATCTCTATGTAAACAATGTTTGACATAGAGATTTTATATAGTTGGCCAATCATTTTTGATGATATCTCACTATCTACTGGGCTAATTTGGATGATCTAACCATTGTTAGATGCTCTCGACAGGCTCTACAACTTTCAATTAGTGGGCATATATTGTTAACTTAGTAAGAAAATGTTTTAGATAGAGCACACCTATAGTGATTTTTATATGGGGTGTGGTCAATTAAAACAGCCCATTTTTACATATAACTTATTTTGAGATAATTGCGTTTAATCATTTGTTTTAATTTTCGGACTGATCCGAGATTAATCAAATTTAACGATTTTGATTGGTTAAAGATAGCGTGTGACTATAGAGTAATCTCGTAATGTACTGGCACTGCACAGCTTCATATAATCTTTCTTTTACATTACCTTGATTTTTTATTTTTTTATTTTATTTTTTTTTGTGCTAAGGTGAGGTCGCGCCTCTGGTCTTTATTGAATGTATATTGATCATTACAACATCACTGTACAATCTTTTATGTACTATCTACTGAGCACCGAGTCTTGGACTAATTTAACTATAACCTAAACCTACCAGAGCTTTCCATATTCCCATTTATATGGCTGACCTGGCTTTGTATTTCCCTCTCTAACCAATAGTTAACCAACAATTGGTATTCACATATCTACCACTTTACCCACACTACCTAGTATCATCACTTCCAATTTGGTGTCAGTTGCCAGGTGGGCGCTTTATGCTTCCAGATTGGTATACCTGAGTCCCCTACTGGCTACTTCTTGGAAGTTCGTATCTCAAGCCATGTAGCTGCCTTTACCATATTGGATAAGTATTTCAAGCCTGCATGCTGCCACAACTAGCCGATTTTTCTGTATCTTTGGGGCCCTGGATTTAGCATTCTGAATTCGGTAATGTGCGAATAACTGTACTTTCCGCTATAGTGAGAGTGACCAGGTATGTTTCACAAATGCTTCCAGCTATCAGGTATAGTTGGATGGTATCATGAGGCTCTGGCGAACTATAATGCACTCTACATGCACTTATATTTGCCTATTCTGTATTGGTGGTCCCAGCCCTCTTAGCGTTCAAGGACTCCTATATGGGTGCACCTAGAGCCCGTTAGGCCTTGACACGTACATGCCTCCATGCTTCTACTTCTTATTGGCAATGAGTTCTATCTGCTTTTGCAAGGTTCATTCTGATCCCCAATACTCACATCCTCCACTTCCGACTTTATACCGATTCCTCCCAAACTACCAAACTAGTTAGCTCAGAAGAATTGGTCTGCCCGGCTTTATGTGCTGATGGATACCCTTTCCTTGGCATCCTACTTCTGAAATATAGGTCCTTTTCCTTTGGTACGACTCTGGCGGCCAAGTTGGTGTTTCCTCTTGCCATAGGGTATATTCCGTTCGGTTCTTTGGTTTCCGGTTAGAAGGGCTTTTGTAGTACAGTAGTAGGATCTTAATTACCTTCTTGCTCAGGACTTGCCAAATGGATTTCAATTGTTCTAGTCTCTTGGATTTGTCTGTGTAACTTACACAACTGCGCTGATGCTCCCATTCAAGATATGGTACCAAGGTTACAGTTAATATACCCGACCAATCGATGAACAAATGTTACCATAACACAGGTTTATTTTCCAATTCGTCTCCATTGGGATTTGAACTCTAGACCTGTGGCTTGGGGTAACAACTAGACAGCTTCTCTATATCACACACACATACCTTGATTTTTTATTATGCATATTGACTTTCATTTATAATTGAAAAATGTCAATCATGTCAAAATTTGTATGAATCTAATAAAAACTTATTTTTCAAAAAATTGTAAAAATGAGTTATTTTAATTGACCATACTCCATATGTAATCTCTGTCGATAATTTTTATATAGTTAGCCAATCATTTTTAAATAATATCTCGCCATCTACTGGGCCAATTTGGATGATCTAACCACCGTTAGATGCATCTCGACAAGCTCTACAACTTTCAATTAGTGACAAGTAAAAAAAAATTTTAGATGGAAGCACACCATATTTTGCCTATTCTTCAGTTGATAGGTGAATTATCAATTAATAGTGATTTTTTAGAATCACTAAACAAATTTTTTAATATTGAATATCTTTTGATTCACTGGCCCATTTTGTATAATTTAACTACCAAAATGTTTGTCTCAGTGAGACGATTCAAATAAGCCTAAAATCACTAAATTCTATTTACAGAATTCCAAAATTAATAAAGATTTTCTTGTTTTCTAACAATACAAATCCTTATCGATCTTGGAATCCTGTAATTCGAATTTAGTAATTTTGGGCTTGTTAGAATCATCTCACTGAAACAAACATTTTGGTAGTTAAATAATTTGAAATAGGCCAGTGGATTCAATATTAAAGAAATTTACTTAGTGATTCTAAAAAATCACTATTAAAATTATACAAAAGTTAAATGATCTTGGGACTCTGTGATTAAATTTTAACGATTTTGGACTCTTAGAATTTTCTTAGTGCGACAAACATTTTGGTAGTTAAATCATCTAAATTGGTTTAGTAGAACAATAGTTATTAATAATTTTATAATTTTATACTTTTGGCCAGAATTATAAAAATGTGACCAGAATTATAATTATAACCTGATATTTTTGGGACTCCACTCACTCACTAAAAAATTATGTAATTTCTGGAAGCCACTTACTAGGATAGAATTATAGTTGAAGAGAATGATATAAGGTATTCTTATTATCAAAAATTTGCAGATAGGTAATACTAATGAAACATTTTGGATTAATATTGCTGTATTATAATTGAAATAAAATTGGTATTGAAAAGATGAATATAAAATGTCGGGGATGATGCTGAAATCAGATGATGCTGAAATTTGGGGTCTCGATTTGAAGCTATAAGCCTTGCTAAAATCCACATACTCTTAAAATATCAAATCTACACCTAAACCTTACCCTAACCTTATAAGACATAAACGAAAAAAATACCTCAAAAAAATTTTAAAATTTCATAACAAAAAATAGATCAAAATTTCAGGATCATCTGATTTCAGCATCATCCCTGACATAAAATATTCAAATAAGTATAAAAATTCATTAATTATAAGCAAACTGCAGAGATGAAACATGATTACCTAAATTGAACAGATATTGTTATTGTTATTGAAATAGAGCTGTTATTAAAAAGATGAATATAAGTTTTTTTTCATTTACTAAATTAGCATAAATGAAATGAATCTAAATGGTATTAGAGATGCTATGGTCTCTTAGTTCTATGAATTAATCCAGTATAGTTTATTTTGTAGCCAAATTTTTATTTTAAAAGCTATTTCTAGTAAGATAGTAAACTAATTTAGCTGTTAATAGTAAAAAAAAAAAAAGAAAAAGACATGAAACAAAAGAATGATAAAAAAAAGCAAATGGAATTAAAGTAAACAATTTGTGTGACTAGCTAATAAATAAATATGGGCTGATACTAAAATCAAAATTTTAGATAATTAGTGAGCATGTAATAAATTTGGTAATGATCATCCAAATTTCAATAATTATTTAATTTTTTATAATTATTTATTTACTTACTGTTTCTACTAACCAAATCGAATAAAAATTAGAGGTGTTTATGATTTATAAACTTTATAAATTTATGAATCTTAAAATATCGAATATACAGTAGTAAAAATGATTAATGCTAAATGTCTAATTAACGATATGATTAGGGTGTGCCATTTATCACATAATAGTTTTTACTTAGTAGCCACCCCTATCCATGTATGATGTGATTACTTTATCTAATTCTGATTGATTAATATATTATATAGACATGATCACTATCTCTAATCATGTATCTATAGTAAAAATTATATAATAAATAGCATGCCCCTTAGAGATTGCAATAAATAAAGTAATCATACAACAATTATTGCTAATGATTCATAGTGCAAAACATGGTATTACTATAGTAATATTTCTGTACTTCAAAATTTTAGCATTTCCTTATTATGCCCCTGTTTTTATAATCATCATTTTTTTACCTAATAATTAATTGAGGGTATGTACTACACCCTCCTTAGGGTAATCCAGTAGTTGAAATGCTACTAGATTGTCTATAGAATTAAGGTGCAAGTAGTATGCTTACCCTTTGTAGTTACTAAATATAGATTTTTCTTATTAGTATCTATAGTTATTCTGATTTATATTTGTCTTTCTATAAATATATATAATTACTATTCCAAATTCATGAAGTTAAATTGGTTCAATGCATGGACAATACTATATATCTTTAAACAATCAAGCTTTCTTATATTATTATATATCTGCTAGCCTGACAAAGAGTTAGAAAAGCAGATTTTGAGATTAATGTTTTGAGTATAATATTTTAATATACAGTAGATAGTAATGCGAGGAAAAACTTTATTAGTGTTAAAAAAATTAAGATTAGTTATTGGAAGAAAGTTGATCTAACAATTGTGTAGATTAATTAATTATATATATCGAACATATATATAAGTCTGATATGTTCACTCTTCATATATTATCAGATTAGATATTAGATAGTATTAGATATTTTCTTAATAATTCCTCTTTTATAATAAAGTCTTCTTAATAAATATTTATTATAATATATCTGTTGACTTTCATTTGTTTTTGCATTGTTTTCTCTTAAATTCCTTTCCATATATTTATAATTCTGACCTATATATTCATTTTCTTGTTCACTATTGTTGACTTAAATCTGGCCCTCTAATCTGATACTCACCCAACCAGATGATGACAATAGCTATTAAGGGTAGGGTGAATATAGATATTTTCTAATAGTAATCACATTGTAATCATATAAAATCATGTAATTGACCAATTAGGATTGTAAACAACATGATCTGACCAATCAGAATTAGCAGCTTCTTGTGCTACCTAGGTTTATCTAAGTTTTTTTATCAATATATTGTGAGTTCTAGAATTTCACAATTATGAAAATAAGAGCTCATTCTACGTGATACTAAATTTTTGTTAAAATTGGGCACTATTCTAAAAAGTTTTATTATGAGCATGTGTTTAATTTCTATATAAAATCTTATAATACTACATAGATCATATAAAAATTGGTCTACATTCACCCTACTCTTAAAAAAAGATGGATATCTTGACATCTTTTTTCATTGCAATAAAGACTCGTTGACAAACCAAACTATTGCCACTAAATAAAATCAGATTCCAATCATTTAATTCAGGTACCTGATAGCTATTTATATTTTACTAGTTTGTATTATATTTTATTTATTTATCAGATAAATTCCAGTAATATATAGACTTACCACTAGCTAAATAGAATTATCTGATTTGCTTCCAAATAAAACCCAATATAATTAAGTGTTAATAGTTTATATTCAGATTAATTTTATAGCCCTATTAGATATCTAATATGTATTTGATTTAAAAATAAAAATCTAGAGACATATCAAAACCTGATATGTCACTAGTTTTTATCTAAGTGTACAGTTTCTAATATGGCTTTATTCGACCTGTAAAATACTCTGGTAGTTATTGTATCAAAATTGGGCTATTGAATTAAAAGTTATTTATCCCTTAAACCGTCCATTTTAGTGAACAAATTTGGCTGCTTAAATTTTATAAATTCATATCTGATCTATTTTTTTAAAAAATAAAAATATTTTTTAATTTTTTTTTAAATAAAAACTATAATTATATACTATTTAAAACTTCCTTTTATTTGCTTAATATTTATAAAAAATTTGAAGTTGCTTATAAAAGAAAAATTTATAATTTTTTAAAAAAATTTTAATTTTAAAAATTTTTTCTGTTTTTTTTTAGTTTTACTCAATAAAATTATAAGATAGACCCCCTATTACCTTAATCCAAAGTTGTAGACAATTTAAAATTACACTACTTTTATTATTAAAGGTTTTACAACTTATTAAGCAAAATTTGAACTTTACTTAGTAGTAACTACAAAATTTCTCTTCGGGAACATATAAAATTTTAAGAAACTTTTTAAAATTTTAATAGCAAAACTAAAAAATAAGTTTTATTAAAAATGTAATATGTTTATCAAAATTAAAGATAGAATGATAAAATTTAAATATATTATATATAAAAGGTATATCTTTAATTTTATTCAATAAATAGGAGGGGTCAAGCTTAAATAAATTTTAAGAAAACTTAAAAAAACCTTTTAAAAATCATTTTAGCAGACAAATTTGCCTGCTAGACAGTTTAAGGGATAATACAGTGGCCTACCATATTATTGTGGACACTTTTTAAAAATTTATACAGAGTTAAATATGTAAGATATTAAGCTAAAAATTAAATTTTAATTTCTTTAAATCTATATCTTTTAAATAAAAAAAAAATTATAAAATTTTATGCAGTACTTTTCAAGATAATTAAAGTTACACAAATTTGTGCAATGTTACACAAGACCGAAATTAGTAATTTTTACAAATTTGTTATTACAATTTTTATATATTAAAAATTAATATTTTATTAAAATAAAATTACAAATATTAAAAATTATATGTTATTTTAACTTTTTATAAATTTTTTAAAAAATTATTATAGTATTAAATAGTATAAAATAAAATAATTAAAATATTAAATTTAATTAATAAATTACTAAAAATAGTAATTTTATTACTATATATAGTAATTTAATGAATATTTTTTAAAAAAATTTAAAATTTTTAAAAATATATATAACTTTTTATGCTTAATAACTTTATTTAAAAATAAAATTAGATTACTTAATAAAAAATTATATTTATATATGTTAAAGTTAAAAATAGTTATAAATTTATATTATATAAATTTTTTTAAATATCTCAAAAACTAGTAATTAAAATTTAATAATTTTAGTATCATTAGAATAGTATTATTATAAAGATTTAATAATATAAAAATTATTTGGATATAATAGTTAAATGCTTAAAAATTTAAACTTATGTATTTTTTAGTTATAAAAATTACTAATTTCGGTCATGTACAACATTACACAATTTTGTGTAACATTAATTATCTCAAAAAGTACTGCATAGAATTTTTTAAACTTTTTTTTATTTAAAAGATATAGATTTAAAGAATTTATAATTTAATTTTTAGCTTAATATCTTATATATTTAGCTCTGTATAAATTTTTTAAAAGTGTCCACAATAATATGGTAGGCCACTGTAGTATTTCAAATATGTACAAATATGTTACTAATTGGCCTTTGGTCATGTAATAATAACAGATTTTATATATGGTTACACATTTATATAATCACCAACATAGGGCAGACATGACCAACTTGTAATTATAAAAAGATTTGACTATACTTTAATTTTTTTTAACAACTTATTAATAATATTAAACCAAACTATACTATGGCATTTATCAGATTTTTTAAGAGTAAAGAATATGTAAATCATTTCTTTTAATAAACTAGTTGCTAAAAATTTTATATTTAATAATAAAGAAAAGTTTATTAAATAACCATATTAAATTTTTAAATAAAATTGTAGAGAAGGTTTTTCTAATTCTAATAGTAGTTGAATTATTAAAATTGGTCCAATCGATCATGAAATATATTTGGGCTAGGTGCTGTGAAAAGGGACCAAATTGACAAAGCAAAAGATCTTTAGCAAATCAATTTTTATATTGTAAATCTTATAATAAATCATAAGAAAGTGCAAACTTAAAAAAACAAAACAGCAAAATTTTATTAATACAACTACTTTTGTGTTTTAAGTAAAAATTTATCCTAATCTTATTCTAAGTTGATTTATGTAAAAAAATATATTTTGAAAAATTTTCAATTTTGCAGCACCTAGCCCATATGTTTTATCTGTTTAACTCTATTTTACTTATGATTTTTATGTGATTTGATTGGCCAATTTGTGATCTCTTTACAGAATAGACCCTGTTCCACAAAAGTTGTTACTATAAAAACTTTTATTAGAACAATTTTTATTTAATATATAAATATTAATTTATATACTGTATGCAGTAAAAATATATTTTGTTACTTATCTATTAATAGAATTGATCTACATACCTTCGACCCTTAAATGGAGAATGTTTAAAGCATTGTGCATCATATATTTTTGACTATTTAGTTAAATTAGGTAAGGGTTAGTTTAGGGTTAGGGTTAAAACATGTTTTATAGGTAAAATCACCTTTCCGACATTTTTTATTAGTGTATCAATATAGGTTTAGGCATTAGTTTGCTTGTATTCTTCGTTATCTTACTTTTTTTCTTCTTTTTTTCTTTGCGGGTTGATCAGTATTGATCAAAACAAACAATTTGATTGGCCTTATATCACGTGATTGCACAATACTTTAAATGACCCCTTAAATGTATAATTTTTAGATTTTAAAATAGGTAAACATAGATAGATTATTTTTAATAGTAATTATGTTGTAATCATATAAATCATATGAGTACCAGCCAATTTTGTAAACTTTGTAGATTTGACCAATTAAATTTTGTGCTATTTAAGTAAATTTGGGTCTATATAAGATTTTTTATCAATATATAAAATAACTTTTTAAATATTATTCATTCCAGAACTTTATGAAAATAAAATTAAGGGCACATTTTATGTAATACTGTACCAATTTTTGTTAAAATTGGTCACAATTTTAAAAAGATTTAATAGGGTGTGTTTTTTAATATAAAGCTAAATTCTTTAATAATAAATAATCTTTTTTTTGAATTTAAAATTACTGCAGTAATTAAATTTAAGATTCTAGTAAAAGATCCTTTTTAAAGAAACTTAATAATAAGATTTATAATTGAATTTATAAGAATTTTTAATTTTAGCTTTAAAACCTAAAAAAAAATTTAAATCTATTAATAAAATTTTGTAATTTATCTGATATGCTCTATTGTTGTTGAAGTACAATATTTTTTTAAAACTATACTAAAATAAACTAAAATAAAAAAATTCTAGTTATTTATTTTGAGTATTGTTTTAAGCAAAAGTTTATTTTTATATGCAGTCATGTCTTTTTTATCTTCAAAACCTAAAAAGTAATTTAAATCTATTAATAAAATTTTGTAATTTATCTGATATGCTCTATTGTTGTTGAAGTACAGTATTTTTTTAAAACTATACTAAAATAAACTAAAATAAAAAAATTCTGTTATTTATTTTGAGTATTTTTTTAAGCAAAAGTTTATTTTTATATACAGTCATGTCTTTTTTATCTTCAATATCTGCAACCTACATTATACATATTCAAACTATTAAAACATATAATATATCTGCTTAAACAGCAACCAATTTAATTATCTAATTAGTTTGATAATTTATATACAAATAATTATAAAACTTTCTTGCTGGTGAAAACAATTAATATTTTAAATCTCATACAAGTTTATCTTCAAGTTATTAATATTATTAATAGTCATTTGATTTTTAATTATAAAGATATTTATTTACTTTGTTTCAAATTGTTAATTGAATCCAATATATTCTTAACCACATTCTTAATTTCCCTAACCTCCTTTGCCATCTCATCCTGAATACCTTTTACAATCTCCTTTTTAATATCTTTAATTGAGGGTGGCTCTTCAGGAAGGTGAAGAACTTCATTAAGAGCCTTTGAAATATAAGGTTTTTTATAACCTGACCATTTATCTTTTTGGATATCAATTACATGTTCGCGAAGTTGAATTATATGGCATTCATAAAAACTTTAAATATAAATATATAAAAAATATTTGAGTAATTTTAATGATGCTTGTTTTTCATGTAATTAATAACTTACATAATAAATGGAAACCAATTTTCTTTTCTTCGTTGATAAGGTAACATATAGAATAATTCAATTTCTTCTAATACCTATATAAGTAGCACAATAAAAGGTCTTAATATTTATATATAAATACAAACGTAGTTTATAAAGGCTGTACCTCGGCTCTTAGAATTAAATATTGCTCTCTTTTTTTTGTTTCGCCTATTTCATTACTTAGCACACCGATAAACAAATTCATTAAATAAATAGTTGCCACGAAAGAAAATAAGAACGCTAAAATAAGTAAAGCGGGGTCGTTATCTAAATCCCAGTAAGAAATTGGTGTTGTGTCTCCTATTAAAATGTACACATGTTAGAAGTTTAGCTAACATGCATAAAGAAAAAAGATTGCTATTTATTCTACCTATGATTATAGTAACTTTTATAAAAAAAATTGAATTTACCTGTTAGCATTATATAAACAGCAGCAATTGCTGAGCTCATCAACATAAACATATTTGTAGTCGCGGTAGGAGGCTCAATAAGTGAAGAGTTATCTTCAATTGTGCCATTAGGATCTATAGTGTTATAAGTTGTAGCTAAATTCCACGGATCATTTGGATCATCAGAATAGTTTGGGTAATCTAAAGAGACATCAACAGTAGGACGCAGTAAAATATGTAATGAATGTGCAAATGCAACTATAATAAATCCTAATATAACCAAAAACGAAAATCCTCGTTGAGCTACTCCAAGTATCATGGAGAAGTAATCGCCAGAAAATTCAATGGCACGAAAAAATAAAAGAAACTTTATTTCCAATAATAAAGTAGAAAATGTAGCCCATTCTGTTGGCATGACATCATTCTGAAGCCATATCATTGACGATATTATTGGCAATAAAAATGCACCTAAATCTTTGAAAAAAATAATAGGATATTAGTCATAATATGATAAAATTATATTATACATAAAGTCCATATGTTCATATTACCAAAAAAATTCCATGCGCTAGACAAATAATACAAAGGAGAGGAAATAAATTGGCGCAGTTCAAACATTAAATGCCAAATCCCAAGAAAAATAGTTGCATATAAGAGAATAGAGAGTGTAGTTGGTGAAATACTTTTGTAAAATGATGCAGCAATTACGAAACTACAAAGAAACACAGTATAAATTGCCCAAATTGCCAAATAATATTTTCTTCCATAAGTATTCCATTTAAATTTAAGTAGTGCCTCTCCATTTAAATATCTATAAAATTCTTCATTTATCACTTCAACTTTATTTGAATGTGTAAAAGGATTGGGTTTAGGTAACAATAATTCTCTCCATAGATTATATTTTTTTGGGTAAGAAACAAAGTTTGGTAGAGGAATTGCAAGCGTCGTTGTACTATGGCCAACATTGTAAAAATTGACAACTGGCTGTACAATAAAATTGCTAACTGGCTGTATAATAAAATTGCTAATTGGTTTTACAATTAAATCTCGAAAACGAGGATAACAAACTTGAAAATTTTGAAACCAATTTTGAAAACTTTTTTGAAAACTAATCCAATGATCCCGAAGAATAGAAGTTAATAGATCAATAAATGATGTGTTATATAAATGAAAGTATTTTCCATATTTGGAAATGTGTGAAGAAGTAGATTCTGGATTTACGATTGTAGAAGGAATTATAAATCCTATCAAAGATAAAGCACTTGCTATGAATGCAGGATGATTTTCTGATAATTCATCAAAGTTTTCAAAAATGATACTTAAAAGGGAAATTTTGGACATCAAATGATTATTTTCATGCAGGCACTTATTAATACAGCTGTTGCCTAAAGATCGAATCCATTTATCATCTTTTTGTTCAATAAGTGCTTTCATGAGATCTTTTCCATAGCAAGTTAAATAAAATTCATCCTCGATATTACTTTTCAAAAACTCATCGAAAAGTTCTTTTTCACCAAATTTAAGATGTAAATTTTTAATGATTGATTCATAACTTGAGGCAGGAAGAATTCTTCCTGAAGTCCAATTCTCAGCAAGTATTTTAAGATTTTCCTTTTCAAAATCGAAATTCTCTAAAGAGTCCTTCCAATCATTCCAATAATAATGCATTTTAATGTCGGAAAGTTTATAAGTCCAGATAATTACACCAATACGTGTAATCGTGACGAAATCATCATTTTCAAGAACTTTACAATGAGCTATAAAATTTTTTCCATTGATATTTTTTAATAATGGAAGAATTTCCAGTTGCTTTCTTTTATCATCTGGATTCCATTCATTCGTACGATAATTATAATCAATTACTTTAAGTATGACTGATTTATCATCTAATTCCAATCCCCATTTTAAAAATTTCCCTTCAAATTCATTATTGCTATTGTAAGGAGGGTCATAACTTTTCTCATTTATAATTTTAGCTATATTATCAATTGTCTTTTCAGACGGAGCTATAATGCGATTTATGTCTTTCAGATCCTTTCGTAAGTATTCGATCCAATTATCATCCACCAATTTTTCAATTAACACTTCTTCATCTTTTGTATAAATTATTTTATCTGATTTAATTATGTATTGTTCTTGAGTTTGTTTATTTCCAAAAAGTTTATTTGCGTTTACTGGATTTATGAGGCTATAAGGGTCCATTAAATTATATTTCGTGACTGATCTTTGGATATATCGATATAGTAATCTTTCTCCCTTTTGGGAAGCGATCAAATGAAATCTATCTATTACCAATTTAGTAGTAGAAACTAAAAATAAGAAATTATTATGAATATATATATATATAAGAACAGTTATTAAAATAATACGAAACTTACACGATGATATATTTATCCCAGTTTCAGTAGAAAAAACGTACAAAATTTTTTCATTAATTTTTTTATTTTCAGTAAGTACAGCTAATAGCTCTTCGTCATCACTAATTTCAATATGTTGAAGTACATGACACCACTCTGTTAAAACTCGAGTTTTAGCCGATAAATCATCAATATTCCACACCGTGATCTCATGAATCGTATCATTATACATTATCAATTTGCCTTTAGAAGTAATATAAATTTTTTTAAAATATTGTAGTTCAATCTTTGATTTACAAACCCATGTAATATTATCTTTCCCTTTATTTGAAAAAACGTATGCTCTGTAATATTTGGCATTGACCATTATGATATTTCCGTTGTCTCTAAATGATAAGAAGTCAATTTCTTTTTGCCAATCTGGAAATTTTAATTTTATCTCTTTTTCTGTTTCAAAATCGAAAATTTCTTGAAATATGTACATAAATACGATAAGTAAATTTAAATTTATTGAAATAACAATATTTTTAAAATTTATGCGCAACTTACTGAAATTATAAGAATCGGTTCTTTCAATACAAATTGAAACTTGCTTATTATCCGAAATTGCAAATATTTCTCTGTATGAAACATACTGATCATCCGAAATTGCATCTATTTTTTCATCTCTTCGAATATTGCCCACAGGAATTGTTTTTACCTTCATTAAATGTTCCTTTTGACTCTCTTGACTAACGATTGACCAAAAACTAATAACATTATCTTCATGTAGTGCAGCAACATGCTTTAATTTAGGAGAGCAGACAATTTCCAAAATTTTCTTACTAACGTCTATTGGAATTTTTATATCGGGATTATCTAAATTAGATGCCATTTCTAATTATATGTCTTTCATGGATTATAATACAATTTTTCAAATAATATTTTAAGAGATAATCGCTATAAAATGTTAGCAAAAATTTTTAATCGTATTTGAATTTCTAAATATTCGAACTAAGCCATAAAGGCCTGTAAATATTTAAAAATATTTGTGGCAATGTTATTTTGATGCGTCTGACTCGTGACACTCGCATAACTTCGCCACAGAGATTTTGTACGTAAACATTTCATAACGATAAATTTTAAAATCTTTAATTGAATTTTGTGAATCTGCATAATATACATAACAATAAAATTTTAAGTAACTTAATTGGTCAATAAACGATCGTCATAATCACATTAAAAGGTATTCAAATAAGGTAGCTGTCGTTGTCGCACTAAAACCAGGAACGTAGATTCAACGATCTTTATAATATACAAGAGTCGATGCGACCTATTTTTTGTCAAAGTGTCACTTCAGATCGACGATAATGTTACAGTATTCATTCATATTGATATTGGTATCTATCAATCAAGCATTTCAGGATTAGGGATGAGTTCGATCAGTCACGGTCGGTCATCGGTCGGTTAAATAATCGGTTATTGCTGATAAATTATTTAACCAATGATTCAATCAAAATGACAAGTAGGACACTGCACAAGCTGTCGAAAGAAAAACAAAACACGGCGATTTGCATCACATGATCAATAAAACTATCGTTCATAATTCTGGTCAAACCTACAGATCATTTGACTACATTTAAAGTTGCTTTGTTCTAGATCTGAAATTTGGCCAGAATTATTTACGATTTGTTTTACCGGATATTTGATTGTGTGGCAATTAATTGCAATTTTTTGAACTCAATTAATTAATTGGCAGCATAGCCAAATTAGTCAATTATTGCAATTTCACGTAGTATATTACATATTAATATCATATATTTGCCGTTAAAATTATTACAGCTGTTTTCATAAATTCTGGGACACCTAAAAAAATTTGCTGAATGATTCTTCAGCCGAATTCGATAAGTTGATTCGGTATAATAAAATAATTAATAAAAGCTATTTTTGTATCATAACTGATAATGATCATTTTACGATTATTATACAATAATGTCAACGATTTTAAATTTCGTTCGAATGCTGGTTGGTGTGCTTAGTTTGTACGAAAATTTATGTAAAAACTATTCATGTCATTAACAAGAATGTAAAAAAGGAATCAAATATAAATTAGACTTTTATAACAAATATATTACTCGAACAGGTGCCACTATTAAAAAAGTTAAATATGATCATGAATTGAGATATCCCCAATTCTTTAAAAATATTTTTTACGTCTGGTTGATGAGACTCAGAAATGACTTATAAAAGAAAGATCTTGATGGGACTTTGAATTAGTTATAATAGAAAGATCTACAAGTTTATGAGTCGATGTTAAAATTGTATAGATAGAATAGATAGCTGCAGTCGTTACATCAATTATTAGTAAACTTTGATGTGATTTGGCAAACTGATAGATATCAAGAGTTTAAATTATTATATAGTGATCGTTGTGCACCTTAATCAAGACAAAAACCTGTTAAAAGCAATGTTTGTTAAACAATTCCCATACAATAGGTAAATATAGTAACATGCAATGCATATTGTGATGCTTAAAGTGCAGAAATTACTTGCTTATTTTTTACTAACATATCGCTTTAAATTACCTAATCACCTTGACGTAATTCTATATTAGCAATTTTATTGTCGATCATGATTATATTTATCGTAATAATTATTACAATTCAAATGTGCATAGCCACAGTGTTAATACAATACACAAAATTACTCAAATTGACAAACTCAATAAAATTGTCAAATTCATATTACTAATTATATCGTATCATGTATAATAAAAAAAAATTAGAACTACGCACATGCACACATTATACGAACATAATTCAACGCATATATACATAATTTCCTCCAATTCATATTACTAATCATATCAAAGTGTGAAAAAATTAATAAAATAACCATTTGAAAGTATTTTAGTTTGATATTATAAAAAAAAAAATTAAACTAACTTTGTTATACATACATGTGTGCATCATGTATTTACTTCAAAAATGGTAGTCTCAGAATGGAGGTAGGGTTATGCTTTCTTATCCTAATCAGGCATGTTTAATTGTGGTTTGGATTCTAAAGCAGGCGATATAATGAATCACACTCACCACAATACATTTCTTTGTTAGCATTGTTGCAAACAGGTTTCGAAAGTTGGAATGTCAATCAGTTGTTGCGATCTATTTTCCCTCCAGGGCGGAGCTCCTGCAGAATCACAAGCGTATCACTGCAAGCACAAATTAACAAAGTAAAAATAGATAATAAATAATTGGCTTAGTGAAACACTAAAGATTATAGAAGTCTTTAATTTTAAGATTATCAAATCATCTGGGTGGTAAAATCCGAAATTAAAAAGTAAAAAATACAAAAATCTCAAGATGCAGCAAAATTTATATTAAAACAAATACTTTTTGCTGGTAAAATTGCAAAATACGTCTAAAAAGATATAAAACAAAGTGAGCAAAACCGTTTGTTAGCACAGTGCTACAAGAGCAAGAGCATATAGTGAGTTAGTGATGTCCAAAAAATTTGCAGGCGCGTGACTTTTTTGTGGTGCAAACCAATTGAATTTTAGGATCAGGTGTAATATAAAAATCGCGCTTTTTATGATTTTTCATAAAAAATAACTAATAACTTTAAAGTTCGTCTATAAAATCGTCTACTGCGCATTAACAAAAAAAATTCCTTGCAAAATTTTGGTATAAGCAGCACTTTAACCAAGCGTCTAACCCAAACCCTAACCACTCGATTTATTACTTTAATTCTTTCGCTTTATTTGATTGTTTTGATTGTTTTGATTTCACATTACACCTGATCTCAAAATTTGATTGGTTTGTAGTACAAAAAATCACGTGTTTGCACAATTTTTTGGACACCACTAACTTACTAAAGAGTATAAGCATGAGCAAGAGCATGAGCATGAGCATAAGTATGAGCATAAGCATTAGCATGAGTATAGTATAGTCTATAAAACATGATCAATTTTGTGAAACTACAAATCACTCTCTTTAGTAATTTTTTTATTAAAATGGAACAGAATAATGCATAAGCAAATATAAACATAAGCACAAAAGCAAAAAAAGGCAAATCTAGGAGTTACAACTTTAATCGAGCTTTTTTAATACTTTAAATTTGTTCAAAATTTGCGAATTATCAATCATCTATTCATAAATATGCAGATTTGAAATTAATCCATACAAATAAGAATTTGATTTTTGTATAGTTCAGATATTCTAAATTTGAACGTCTACTTGACTAACAAATTTTAAGAGGTCACCAAAATTCTGGATTAGATGTGTCAGATAGTGAATTGACTCATCTAAAAAATCTTCACCCAGGTCACCTGACAGGTGGACAATGTGCTACCCAGGTGGAAACGAGTTAGTCCAAAAAAAGGCACCAACCCAGGTGGGTTAACCTATAGTTGGTAGTAGAATTAATTTTACAAATTAATATGTTTCGGCATTGCTGTATTTTTTGTCGTTATTGCAGTGAGCCGTAAAGCTATAATGCTGTAATACCATAATTCCATAAGGTTGATATGCTATAAAGCCATAACGCCATAATGCTGTAATACAGAAATACTATTTGCTATAATACTGTTTATTAAAATTCTGTACTGCATTATAGTTTCCTTTAAATAATTTACATTTTTCGAATTTGATTCTGTCAACTTCACAAATTTGCATTAATTTGTATCGGATCTCTGCCTGTGGGTGATCTGTGAGTTGACTTACGGGTTACTGTGGGTCAACCCACGGGTCACCGGATGACTCACCCGTTCTCACCCAGACTGTTACAACTTGACCTGGGTCACCCACCCACCCACGGGTGACCCAGTGACACTTACTCAGGTCAAAACACTAGTGTCAGATCTAGGTTGGCATTTAGCTCTAGTTGTTAGCAGATTCTATAGCAAAATTATTAGCTAGGCATTTTTTATTTATTAATGAATAGATATAATTTCATTAGTAAAATGTTTTATGATCTTGGGCAAAATTGATTAATTCTGATCCAGTTGACCATGATTCTGATGCACTCTGACATATCCCAACCCAGAATTTTGGTGACCCTCCTGTATGAGTTCACTAATAATACAAAATTAAAAACATAATCGTTGGTTTACAATAATATCTAATTATTGCAGTTTGCAAAATTTTATGCAAAGTTTTGCAAACCGCAACAATTAAAACCCAATTAGTAATGAAATAATTGCAATTAATCAATTTAATTCAATTTCTTTCACTATACTGTATAGAGCACTACCTGGTGTAACCTGATTTGTTAAGATCAAAAATGACATGTATTTACTGTAATTACAGCTATTTTCATAAATTCTGGGACATCCTGAAAAAATTTGCTGATAATAATTTCAGCTGAATTCGATAAGTTATTGTTTTCAGGGAACAAGAATCAGATACGTAATTTAATAAGATCAGGTGATTAATATGTGTTACATTAAGACTAAATATTATAAGTCATAAAATTTTAATCCCTATTCTTTGCAGTTTGGTGCTCAAATGAAGCCTTTATTCATTTCTAATTATTTTTTGATGAAAATTTGGTTTTAAAAAATTGAATTAAATTTCAATTCCTATTTGTTTGCATGTCCATTTTCATTCAAATGAAACCTTTATTATTTCTAATTATTTTTTATTTCTTGTCAAAGACGAAAAATTCGGTTTAAAAATTGAATTAAATTTCAATTCCTATATCCATTTTCGTTCAAACGAAGCCTTTATTCGCTTCTAATTATTTTTCATTTCATGTCAAAAATGAAAAATTCTGGTTTTAAAAAATTGAATTAAATTTCAATTCCTATTCTTTAGCAAGATTCATATTCATTCAAACAGAGTCTTTATCTGTTATTCATTCCTAATTATTTTTTGTTTCTTGTTGAAGACGAAAAATTGTTTTTTAAAAAATTGTATAAAACTTCAATTCCTATTCTTTGACAAGACCCATATTTGTTCAAACGAAGGCATTTATTTATTCTTAATTATTTTTTGTTTTTTGTTGAAGACGAAATTGGTTTTAAAAAATTAAACTAAATTTTGATTCCAATTCTTTGGCAAGATCCATTTTCGTTCAAACAAAGGCATTTATTTATTTCTAATTATTTTTCGTTCTTGTTGATTAATCATTCTTTATAATTTCTGTAGACTTATCTCCCCATGTATCATTTCATTATTTGCTTTGTTCTGTTTGCATGGGCAATATTCATGAAGCCAATCGGAGAGTGCTAATTTAGACTATTCCACAAAGAATCCGAACACGTGTAAAAGAAGAAAAAACGAAAATACTAAAAACTGATGCTTAATCGATCTTGGCATGCTAATTAAAAATAGCAGGAATGTAATTTTACATATAGTAAGCGTCAATCTAATAATATAAACTCTAACGTTAAAGCTCTAACCCTAAATTTTTATCCCACATACTTCAGCTAATTTCTAAAATTTGCTTTCCTTTTTGGTTTGTATTAACCAGTGAAATAAGTTAAATCTTTAGGCTCATTTTATGTTATAGTTGGTGATAGAATTAGAGTTAATACCTCTATCCAGATATATTTTTTATATCCGGATTTATTCGGTTTTAACATAGTATATATCCGGATTTAAATTTAAATCCGGATTTATTTATATCTGGATATAAAACACTATGTCATATTATATCACATGACATAGTATATATCCGGATATATATATCCAGATAGAGGTGTTAACTCTAGATAGAATTACTGAATTACAGCAATTACAGTATTTAGAATTAATTGGCATAGCTGTAAAAATAATATGCCATAATGTCGTATTGTCGCAATCTGTAATGCCGTAATGCCGCAATATTGTATTTTATAGTTATTGTATGGGCTGTAGTAAATAACCCAGTTACACATGGGTTCATATTCCGTACTGAAGGCACGTAATTTAAATATGAACTCATGTGTAATGGGTTATTCAACATACACATATAATAACTATCTTATTATACGGTGTCTGATGTAACAATCCCATGCCAATAAGTAATTGAAAAAAGCACGGGTTGTCATATAAGAACCATACAATAATAATGCGATACTGTAACTATAGTATAATAATATAATGTTATAATTAAGTAACTACATGTGCGTCAAACTGGAAACTGATGATTATGTTGTTATTTACCATACAAGCATTATGGCTTTACAGTTTTACGGCTTACAGCCACCAACTATATCTTATATAAGTATATGTTTGTTTATTTGTATGGTAGAAGATTATCAATTGAAGAATCGGCAAGTGACTATGTAGAATAATCTAATTAGAATGTTTTATTGGTTAAAAAAAAAAGAAGTCAAATCAAATGTTTGTCGCTTATATATCATATACATCCTTATTTACATTATATATATTGTTGTTCGATTTTGATGCAATTCATCAAAGGCTTGAAAGAATTGGCAGGTGACAATGTAAAATAAACCAATTGAAGCCTTTTATTCAATAAAAAAAAATTCAAATGTGTATTGCTTAAACATCATTTACAGTCTTATTTATGATAAGAATTCTTTGAGAACAAATGTTTAAAAATCACTTTAAAGAGTTAAATTATTTATGCCAATTTTTCCTGTGATGTTTTATTCCTTCTGAAAAGGTGTAAAATTGCTTCTAAAAGTCCTTATATTTTTGATTTGATTGAAATCATCTATCTAACCATCCAATTCAGAGTTCATCCATTTAAACGTTTTTGATTGGTTGACTGCGCATTACGACATTCTTTGATCATCAGAAATCTATAATACAATATTCTTGATCTGTAACTATTACGCCATTTATGATCATCAAATCTGGTAAATTAAATTAAATTACTACCTGGATTTAAATGATCCTCAAATTTGTATTTGCGACATTCTGACCATTTGCATGATATTAATAACTATCACGACATTCTCATTTATCAGTATGATATAATTATGATCAATATTCCTAATTAAAATATCAGAATAATCGTCAAAATTCATAATTGATCTGTGAATTAATAATCGATATAAGAAATTGAGATATTGCACCATAGAATTCTGTATGATAACATAACAACTCTGTTGCCATCTACTGTATTTATGATTTTGATAGTAACTTATAATACTGTAATTCTAATGTGTAATTACCATAATAGCAAATGAGTTCTGTAACTGAATCTTTTAAAAATCACAATAATTCTGGTATAAAGTAACTCATCTTTAAATACTTTGGCTAGTAGAATGAAGAGTAAGTTCTGTAACAAAGTTCTTTATAGTTATAATAGAAATCATGATGATTCCAGTGCAAACTAACACATACTGTGTAGTTGCCAAAATGGTGAATAAGTTCTGTAACAAAATTTTGTATAATAGAAATTAATAATTCTAACCACTACTATGGTTACTATAATAGTAAGTTTTGTAATAAAACTTTTAGTAATTCATGATAAAAATCACATAATTCTAGTGATGTGAATTCTACCAGTTTTGGCATGTTCCTACCGGTATCTACCGGTAGGTAGTAGCTACCGGTAGCTACCACTACTGGTAGATCTACAAGTCACATGATAAATAAAATTTATTTGATAAATTATATACTTTTCGATATTTATAATTATTTATAATATTAAAATTTTATTCAATTATTTTATTGGTATCTACCAGGCATATAATTTATCTAACGGTATCTACTGTTATCTACCGGTAGATACCAGTGGTAGATTCCTACTGGTAGCTACCAACTCACATCACTACATAATTCCAATAACAAACTAACTCAATATTAACTGACAGAAATCATTCAAATTGTGGTTATTGAATGTAAGTAAGTACTGTAAGTACTGTAACAGATTTTTTTACAGTAAATTTACAATTTTAATGCAAAACTCAACATTAATCATATATTGTACATTGTGGTTACCTAAATAACAAGTATAGCAAGCAAGTCCTGTAATAGAATTTTTTATAATAGAAATCACAATAATTTTAATACAAACTAACTCAACATTAATTGTATAGAAATCACTCAATCCTAACTATATAGTAGCAGGTACTGTAGTGGGAATTTTTTATAGTAGAAATCATGAAAATTCTAATATAAACAACTCAACATTAACTACATACTGTAGTTAATAGAATTGTAGGTTCTTTTAAGTTCTGTAACAGAATTTTTTAATAGTAAAACTCACAATAATTTAAACACAAGTAACTTAACCTTAATTACATAGAACAATGATAATTTCTATACAGACTATCTCTATACATGGCAGTTATCAGAATAGTAAGTTTTTAACAAGACTTTTATGCAATAATAATTATTATAATTCTAATACAAATTAATTTATCTTAACTGCATAAAAATAATAATAATTTGTAATAGAATTTTCTAATACAAATAAATAAAATCTCAATTATATGAAGATCATAATAACTCCAATACAAACTGGCTTATCAAAAGAACAAGTAAGTTCTATATTAGATCTCATGATATTTCTAATTCAATCTGATTAAACCTTAGTTATATGGTCACTGGAATAGCAAGTAACAAAATTTAATAGTAACTCCAAATAGAAATTAGAGTTTTTATAGTAATTTATTATAGAAATTATAATTCTAATGCAAATTAACTCTACATGTGTAACTGGGTTAGCAAAGGACCCCGGACATGTAGTACAGAGGTCATACGTTATGCATTTCCGCAAAAACCCCCAATATTTGAAAAGCAAAAAATCAGTTTTTGGCAATTATCTTGGCATCCAGTGGTCCAATTTGAATGAACTTTTTTTTTAAAATGAAGCTCTCAGTGAGGCGCATCTAACAAAAAAAAGTTCATTCAATTCTGATTACTGGATCAAAGTTATTTAAATAAATAGATTTTGTCGTTTTTAGCAAATTAGGTCAAAATTGGCCAAAATTCAGTTATGACCTATATGAGAGATGTCTGGGGTCCTGTTAGCAAGTAAGTTCTGTAAAGAATATTTGCAATAATTTATAATTGAAATTCTAATACAAACTAAACCACAACTATATACTATAGCTACCAGAGAGCAAATATTGTAACAGAATTGTTTACTATAACTTATAAAAGAAATTATAATATTTCTAATGCAAACTTAGCTATATCTGTAACCAGAATAGCAAGTTTAGTAACAGAATTAAGCATCTCGTATAGAAATCATAATGAAATACAATGCAAACTTATTCAGCTACATACTTTACAGTAGTCGCCAGAATAGTAAGTTCTGTAACAGATTTTTTAAGTGCTTTATGATAGAAATTACAATAATTTCAAATGCAAAAAAAAAACTAATTCAACCTAAACTACATTGTTGTCACTGGAATAGCAAATAAGTTTTAAAAGAATTTTGACTGTAATTTATAATAGAAGTTAATAATTTGCTTACAAAAATACTCAAAATAGATTTAGGACTATGAGTACGATGTCTAGAAGATTACAATATATAATTTAAAAACTATACCTTTGGAACTATAATATAATAAAATAATTTAACAGTTGATAAAATAATTCAGAATCTAGATGAAGATAAGTTAAAGCATTTTGATTTAACTAAAATAATTTACTATATTAAACTTAATAATACAATACTCATTTAAAAAAATTAAATTTATAATATTTATTCTTCCAAAGACAGACATGCAATACCAGTAAGTTGATTATTGACATAAAACAATGAAAATGTGAGATTGTGAACTTTGAGAGATTAAAATAATATTAAAGTCTAAGGTTATTAATTTAGAATTACTTATGTCAATTAAAAGTTTATTTATATAGTCTTTTAAAAAAAAATAATTTATCCATTTTTCTTCCTTTTAAGTTTTATTTTTTAATTTGTATATTAGAATTTTATAAAGATTATTAATATTAGAATAATGATTAAGTAATGCATTAATTACTGCTAATTTGATTTTATGCAGTCTCAATAAATACGTATATTTAATTATTAATCAATAATATTTTTGTAAATTAAAATAGTTATCACAAATAAAATCATGATAAATCTAATACAAGCTAATCAACCTTAGCCATATTTTGTATGTACAACAATAGCTATTAAGTTCTATAATACAAGTTTTTTTACATATAACTTATTAATATGATCAAAAAGAAACTAAATAAGATGAGATAGTGCGAAAAAATGTGCCACCTGTTGTACTAGTCAAAAATACAATTTATTGATTAATTGATTGATTGGATATTGTACAGATAGTAACATATAGCATTTCTACAAAAATATTCAGTCAAATACCATATAAGTATGAAATAATGGGCATAGGCATTATTTTGAAATTTGGCACCTACAAAATAGCATATAGTATCTTAAATTAGCACCTATATATATCCCAAATTAATGCATACTGAATCTACTAGTAAGTTGCTATATGGCAGGTCTTTATTTAGATCTTACTAACAAAATGCATGCAAGTTAGGCAATGCAAAATTAATTAATTGGTTTTATAACCCAGCTGGTCAAAATTTTGAAACCTCTAAAAAAATTTTTTTATATGTTTTAATAACCGAACGGAATTTAATCATAATTTTATAAAATTTTATATATGAAATTTAAAAAAAAAAAGCTGGCTAGCTAGATCTATTTAAAAGTTTTGTGTTATGAAAGAAAACCAAGTAATTAAATTTGTATGGCCATATTTTAAAGGATTAATATATTTGTAGCCATGATTACTTTAACCATATTTTATAAAATTGTTAATAACTCAAAATTTTACTAGGGTAACTCCTGTTGTACTACTAACAAAAAATACTCCTCTCACGATTTTGTAATAATCTTAATATTAAACCTAACCTGAACCCTAACCAATCACAATCTAATCCTAACTCTAACTCTAACTTTAACATTACCCTAACCCTAACTCTACCTATATTATATCTGGGCTTAGTTATGGACCTGGCTACAAAAAATTTATTGTAACCTATAGTTACAAATATATTTAACCTATTTTAAAAATATTTGCCCTAAAAATATGTTTTTATTTTGAAATAACATACATGCATATACTCAAAATATCATGCAGATCAATCAAATAACACACAAGGGAGCATTATTTTGTACTTATACAGTATATTACAAAATAATAAATATGTATTTAAAAGTCTAAAAAATGTTAATAAATTAGAAATTAGAATCAAAAATTATTGGTTTCTTTTTTTTTAATTAGCAAATTTCACATATTTTTGCAAACTACAATAATCAAATTTATAAATTGTTACAAACTCATACAATTACTATATTTACTTGAACAATCACCTGATTGTTCTCTAAAAACTGATCATATAATATAAGTATTAAATTTTTCTGACTTAAATTTCTTTTATTTAATTTATTTCAAGCTTTCCTCTATTAGAATTCTTTTAGCTATATTACCAATTTTTATATATTGCTCCCTAAGTTTCTCAATCCATTGTTATTAATCTAGTAAAGAATAAATTTTTGTAAATTCTAAATCAGTCAATTAGAATTCAAATTCTACTTAATAATTAATTTGCATTATATAAGAATCTAATAATAAAAATTTAAAAAATAAATAAAATATACTAATATATAAATACAGTCAAAAAATAGAAAAATAATACTTAAATTAATTAATTTAATAATTCAATCTCTATATATTTGTTTTGATATTTTCAACTAATTTATTTTAATAACTTTTTGCTACTATTTTAAGACCTTCTACTATTTTATCTACAACTCAATTCCTTTTAACTTATTTGTTTTTATATTGATTATTAAATTATTGTTGCAAATGAAATTAAAAATAGCAAAAGTTATAAATTTTAATTATTTTAATATAAAATTTTCAAAATTTTTTATAATGCATTTTCTTAGCTTTTTTTTAATACTTAAATTAATATTTATAATTAATTTAATAATAAAAGAGTATAAGTAAATTTTTATAGTATTTATATTTTTAAATTAGAGTGCCTGATTTTCAACTTCAGCCACAACAATTATTAATTCTTTGTTATTATAAAAAGTAAAATAGTTTAGTATATCAAACTTTTCTAAAAAATGCTATTCTTAAATTATACTTTAATAATAATTCAAGTAGATATTTAAAACTATATTTTTTTTAAAATATAAATTTATATTTTTTAATAATTTTTTCTAATTTTGTATAGTATATTGTTTCCATGAAAAATAGCAAATACATGTATATAATTTATACAATTAACCAAGCTCACAGCATTAGCACAATGCTTTAACTTGTTATAGATAATAATCTGGAATATAAGTTTGATAAATAAAATTTGATAGTAATATTTAATAAATTTGTGCTCAGTTATACATATAGATGGTAGTGAAATTTATTTTAATTTTTTTTAATTTCAACAATAATTTCAACAAAAATTTCAACATTTTTAATATTTTTATAAATTAATTATAAAACAACTATTTTTTTTTTGGTGTTAAAGTGTCCACCTTGGGACTTAAAAATTTTATTCAAGATATTAGGACCATTGGTGTCCTATAGGGAGTCACCAGCATTTGTTACAGTGACAAGGATACAACTTGCCACATGTACAACTTTTGGTCATCTAATTTAAGTAGTCCACCCGAAGGTGCTACTCTGCAGGTTCCACACTAGATTCCATATCTGCAATCCAACTAGGGATTGCCTATTTAAACCTTCTGATCACTGTTCCTCTTGCCAACCCATCCTGTATTACCCGAACAAGCCTGTTACATAAGGCAGTCAGCCAGTTTTAGATGCTTATTCACTGTCCTTAGGACCTAGCCAGGTATTTCTGGTCTTGTTATCCTCAACAGAAAACTTGGTAGAGTAGTACCCTCCTATTCCAGATATTTATCTACACTTTCAGCAAGGGGGCACATTTGCTAAGACCAATACTTGCAGTCAGGTGTTACCTTGGACCACTACCCTGCCTACTTCTGCTCTTATAAGGTTTACTCCAACTCCGATACCTACTATCACCTTCCTATCGGTCCTTACCCAATACATCCCAAACTTCAAATCGGAAGGGTCGATCTACCTGGCATTAGGTGCCATTATGGATTTTCTCTCCTAGTACCTACTTCTATAACATAGGTCCTTTTCCTTCAATGTGACTCCAGCAGCCAGATTGGTAGACCTTGTCCCTGAGGTCGATGTCCGGTTCTCTGCTTCAGTTGGTTTTGGTAGTACTGTCAAAGATTGTTTCTAACTCCTTACTAGGACTTGCCAAATGGGTTTCCATTTCTCTGGTTTCTTGGATTTGTTTGTATTATGAGACCCAACTTACTCAAAAGCTCCTATTCAAAATGGTAACCAAGAACTACAGGTAATATACCCAACCGATCGACTGAAAACAGTTGCTAAAATACAGGTCTATTTTTTCAAAGTGTTGCCAGTGGGATTTGAACCCTAGCCTGCCACTTGGGGGTGACAACTTACCAACTTCTCTAAGTTGTCACACACTAATTATAAAACAACTATGTATTTGATTAAATTTAACTTTAATTAATATTTTATATAATTTAAATTAAATTTTAAAGGTGCTGACAGATATTATGTAATATTTTAAGAGGTGGAGGAGTGTAGCTAGATATAATATACTATATATATACTTCATATATGATGTGAGAGGGAGGGGGCAACCCTTTTAATAAAAAAATATCTGTCAGTGCCCTAATAGTAAAAAATAATTTTACCAATTTCACCAATTTTAATATCAAATAATTTCAACAATTTTAACAAAAATTTTTATTAAGAAAAGTAATTTCACTGCCATTTATATTAAAGTTTATTAATATTAGGATTAGCACTTTATATAAGATTAAAGGTTAGCAAGTTATATAGTAAAATCTCAGAGTATTAAAAGTGGATTATTGTGCAGATTTTTGAAAAAAAGTAATTTTAGATCTAATAAATAGTTGTTTTGAAATTCTTTTATTATACTATATTATACCTAGTATTTAAAATTCAATGTTCTCAGTGTCTCAAAGAACATTACACAATTTTTGGGAACATAAATTATTAAAATATGTTCTCTATTTGAGAACATTCAATTAATTCTTTAATATTAAAAAATTTTAATTTTCCTATATAAAGAACATTAAAATTTTACTGAGAACATTAAGAAATTAAAATGTTCTTTTTGAGAACATAAAACCAAATTTGAATTTTAAACACTGATTACACCTAGATTAAAAGATCTATGTCACTAATCTAGTACAGATTTCTTAAATGCAAAATTCAGATTGCAGATCAACAGATTACCAAATTTTTGTGCTTATGCTCATGCCCATGCAATATGTTATACCAAAATGAAACTCACTATCTGCTATTGGATAAGACATGTAGATTTTTATATAAAAGTGATAATTTGTGGGTGCTTCTGTAATAAATTAAATTTAAATTTTTATTAGAAAATAATTTTTTCAATTTCAAGATCTTTAATATTACTTTCAACCAAAGCAACATAATCATAATAATTTCTGTATTTTGTTGCCCTAGTAAGTATTTTTAGCCAAAGATTTGTGATAGTTTTAGAGATAACCTTTTTTGTAAATACTTCTAACAATTTGTTTCTAATATAAATAAGAATTGGATACAGTACAGCTTTAGCAACTTATTGCTTTATAACAATCTAAATTCCTTTGATCAGTTGAAGCTCACAGTAGTATAGAAGTGTAAAACAAATTGTGCCAAATTTATTATCTAGCAATAACCTTTTCTTCAAGCTTCTTTCACAAAACAGATGTATAAAGAGAAGTACCAAAAGTGTTCACAAATATAAATATTATATTTACTCGAAATAATGCGCATTTGCGCGTTATTTTGAGAGGATGTGCATTATTTCAAGTATGCGTATAGGCGTTATTTCGGGATAAAGGTCCAATTTCTAAAAAATTGTCTGTTATATATGTGTGATGCATAAAAAACCTGTATTTTTTAATTTTATATAGCCTTTCTGATTTAAGTCGGATTTTTTAACTAAAAAAATTCTTATTCCCACTTGTTATTTGAATTCGTTATTTTAGCAGATTATTAATTAAGCATTTGGAGTATTTGTTATATTGGGATGCACATGGGCATTATTTCAAAACAAACATGCTATTTCAAAAAAATGCAATTTTCAAAATAACGACCATGTACGTTATTTCGAGTAAATATAGTATATCATATATAACTTCTACAATATTAGAATTGGCTTCTTTTTTGGGCTGACCGGATGGTTTATATTTTGTTAATTCTTTATTTTCACGCTGTTCCATTCAGCAATTACTTGTGCAACTAAGGCCCCAACACTGTGGCAACAAGATTATATAGTGGAAGTCTTCTAATTGTTTCTGGTCTTGTCAACAATCTAAAAAGTATTGGTAAGTACTAATAATTATTCTATATTCATTAAGAGTTAGTGTATATTTGTCTCATTTCAAGTTATCTATTTTGATAAAAAAATAAACCTTAAATAAAGATTATTGATTTTTTTTATCTTTTTTGCAATTTTTCTCTCTATATAGTATGATTTATACTTTTTATTATTAGATTATTTTAGGTAGTAATTTTTATGTATCTACATTTTTGTACTAGTCTATAAATAAAATCTTACAATAAAAAATAATTAAAATAAAAATAAAATACTATCTAACTCTTAAATTTAAATTATGAGATTATAGCAAATTATAGGAATTAATTTAAGTCTGATAAAATTATAAGAATTTAATTCAAAGAGCTTAGAATCTATCTGGATTTTAGCAATTTAAGAAAAGTACAATTGTTTTAAGATATATGGCTAAGACTAACTATACTAAAAAATATAACTTTTGTAATATAAGTACTAAATTAAAAGACTTTACTATAGACCAGAAATATATTCTTTTTAGATTACATGCTCAATTTCGAATAAAATATTAAAGATCAGTTATATAGAATTCAAGTCAATTTGAGATTACAAGTCAATTCATTTTATTGAATTAAGTTATAATGAGTTTATTAATATACAAATCAAATTCAAAGATAAGTATTTGGTCTATTATTATGTTCTTATTTTTAGTTGATAGAAAACTTATTTTTACTTTATTGCAAGTGTTTTGGTGTGCCACTATTACCCTTTTTACTATGTTTCAACTATCATACTAAAACCCATACTAGCTATTATGCTATGCCTCATAATATTTTGCATGCCCTATAGTAATTATTATGTTACTAACTATCTTGCTATGTCCTGAACTATTATACTTTTACAATCATGCTACATTCATTATTATGTGAAATATTAGTACTGTATCAAAAAAAATACTATCATGTTACTAATGTCTCAAAATATCATGCATGTCTATACAACTAGGACTCCAAATAATCTATATAAGATTATATTTAAATATCATAGTAAAAATTTTTTGGTTAGCACTTTTGTTTGGTATGTATATATTATATTTCAAATATTAAATAAACCTTTTATCTACCTTTAACTTTTTTGAAATATATCTCTACAAAAGATCGGTATTGTTGTTCCTACCCTAATCAGGAAGAAGGCATGCATGTAGATATACAGGAACAGATGCGTAATGAGACATGGCGCAGTAGAGTAGGCTGATTTGTGAAACCTAAAATTCTAGATTGTTCTTTTAGTTTTCATTTATATATATATAATACTTTGGCAAGATGTTTTCTTGCGCAGTATTATATAATTTTTATAGTCTAGTATAGGCTTAATAACACCTTTATAGTCTATTTTTTCTTTGGTTTTTCTTTTTTGTTTTATTTTTTCTTGGATGTATAATTTTGGTTTTTGGTTAATTTTGTCAGGTATTTAGTTTTGTTCCCTTATTTTAATCTTCCCCTTGTTTTTATTCTTCTTTATGAGAAGCTCAGAGAAGGAGTTTTTGAAGGAGTAGGTTATGAAGCATAGTTGGTTTGTAACTATAGCTAACAAATTTTTTTTTTGGCTTATACGTAAGTCGATGCAGCTGGTTGCATCTGGGCACAAATTTTATTTGTAGCCAGATAAGGTCGAAATCTGTTGATTGTAATGTATTAAAAAGGAATTTTTAGTAATAATAAATCTATAAAAATTTAGCAAGACTGCCAAAGTCCTAAAAAAAAAAAAAAAAAACTATCTTAAAATGTTAAATCAAAACAAGCTAAACACTTTCATGTTTTTTAATTTTTTCAATTCTATTTATAAAAAAGTTATAGCAGGTAAAAGTTATAGCAGGTTGAAGTTATAGTATTTTTATAATTAAATATGAAAATTGGTCACTCTAAATATATTATAAAAACAAACAATTTGGCCACCCTATATACACTAAATTTGGCTGCCCTATATATTCTAAAAGTATTCTAAATTTGGCTGTCTTATAAGATTAAAGAGGGGTAATTTGGCAAATTTTAATATCTTCTTATCTAATGATCAGAATCGAATAATTTTTATATCTTTCGATTCGTCTCAATAAGACAAATCGAATGGTACCAAGCTGGCCTAGTTCTGATTACTGGGTTACAATATATTTTTGATTCTTTGTCACGTTTACACTTCGTCAAAATACCTCCAAGGATCATTTCATACAACATATAATCAATGATATTTTGTGATCTAGTGATCAGAATCAGATAAACTTTATATTATTTGATTCATCTTATTGAGATGAATCGAATGGTATAAAAATTATTTAATTATTACTACTGGATCATACAAGATACTATAAATTCGCCAAATTACCTCTACTACTTTATTTTTGATACAATTTATAATCTATTTAATGTCACATTAAGACAAGATGTTATATGACTAATTTTTTATAAAATAATTCTAAAACATATATAAAATTTAATACAAAAAATAAAAACTTTTTTAATATTAAAATAAAAAATTTTTATATTAGTTATGTTAACTTCGCCAAATTACTCCTTTTTACCTTATATACTAAATTTGGCTGCCCTATATATATTAAATTTGACCACCCTATATATACTAAATTTGGCCATCATATGTCTACTAATATGGCTACTAAAGTGCTACTAAATTTGGCCACTCTATATATCACTATAGTGTGAATGTGGCATGCATATATATAAAAATATTTTTACTAAATTAATAATATATACCTACTAATTGAAAGTTGTAGAGCTTGTCGAGATGCATCTAACAGTAGTTAGATCATCCAAATCAGTCTAGTGAATAGTGAAATATCATTAAAAAATGATTGGACGACTATATAAAATTTATATAAATTACATAGAGACTTTATATAGTTGTCCAATTGTTTTTCAATGATATCTTGCCATCCACTAGGATGATTTGGATAATTTGACTTGACCACCACTAGATGCATCTTGACGAGCTCTACAACTTTCAATTAGTGAGCATATGTTTTTAACTTAGTAAAAAAATATTTTTATATGTATTTATATGCACGCCACATTCACACTATAGTGATTTTCACATGTGATTTGCATTATATTACATTATAAACAATCTTTGATTAACTAGCGTAACTATCAATTAAAGTAATTTGGTAAATGAGCATGTGCCAATTTGGCTGTATATAATAAAAATATCAAATTTGGTCATATATAATGAAAATATCAAATTTGGCCACATATAATGAAAATATTAAATTTGGGCATATAATAAAAATATTAAATTTGGCTGCATTATGTAAATTTTAGGTTTTGCTACTAGAAAATTCCATTTGTCAGGACTAGGTTGTTCAAACTATACAAAATAAAAAAACTCAAAAAAAATATTTAAGTAATTTTTATCCAATTTTTTGCATTTTCTGATTTGACATTTTTCTGATTTTGCATTTTTTAATTTTTGTATTTCTTATACCCAGGATTATTAGCACTTTTCAAATATAAGATTTATAAAAATTACCTCATTAGCATTCTTATAAATATACTTTTTTTGCCATTTAGTGGGTTTCAAATATAACTTTTTTCCAATACCTATATTTCAAATATAACCTTTTTTAAAAAACAGGCCTCCATTAACAATTTTTCAAATATGAACTCACATAAATTGTTTGAGTCCTTACTAACTATCTTACTATATCCTGAACTATCATACTTCTACTATGAGTTATTATACGAAATGTTAGTACTGTATTAAAATATATATATATAGATATATTACTGTGCTACTAACATCTTGCTACATCCAGAACTATTGTGTCTTTACTATTGTACGTTCATTATTGCACTATGTCTGTTTGTTCTAAAAAAAAGTAATGTTAGTACTATATATTAAAAAAAATATATATATATATTACTATGTTACTAATGTTCCAAACTATCATGCCTCTACTATTGTACTATGTTTTGTTCTAAAGAAAAAAGAAACATTAGTACTATATAAAAAAATATTATTATGCTACTAACTAACTATCTTGTTACATCCTGAAGCATTATGTTCCTACTATTATGCTATATTAGTTATTGTGCGAAATATTAGACTATATTAAAAAAAATACTACTGTGTTACTAAATATCTTGCTATGTTCTGAACTATTATACTTCTACTATTGTATATTTGTTAACATGCTACATTCAGAAAAAATGTTAGTACTGTATATATACTGTATTTTAGCAAAATAATACACCCCGGCATGTTATTTTGAGTATAGGCATGTTATTTAGAATATGTGTTAGGCGTTATTTTGAAACAATATAATGTTACAGAGTAAAACCTGATAATTCAAATATAGAACAATCATTAAAAGTATACTGTGCCATATTTTATATAAAATTAATCATGCATATTTGATAATGCATAATCGATCATGCATAATTGATAGTTATAATTGATTATGTATATGGCGCTTAGCTTATAGTGAAATGATTTAGAAATTGTACAATCTGTCATATGATACACATAATATAATAAAGTTGTTTAAAGTAGAATATCATATGATTTTAGTTTTGTAGTTCTTATAATATTTCCAAATAATGTATGATATTAGATTCACAATTCCCATAATATGGAGTGCTCCGTATTAAAAGGGCCCATTTTTACATTTATCTCATTTTGAGATAATCGAGCTTAACCACTTGTTTTGATTTTCGGACTGATCCGGGATTAATTAAATTTCACTATTTTGATTGGTTAAAGACGGCATGTGACTATCGGATAATCTCGTGACGTGTTGGCTCTACGCAGCCTCATGTAATTTTTCTTTTTACATTATCTTGATTTTTTATTATGCAAATCGACTTTCATTAATAATTGAAAAATATCAGTCATGTCAAAATTTACATGAATTTGATAAAAACTCATTTTTCAAAAAATTGTAAAAATGGGCCCTTTTAATACGGAGCACTCCATATTGTAAAGTTTAAAAATAAAGTTGTTTTAGCTCTTCTGCAAAAAAATCTCTGGATTATCAAGAATTAAATTCAATAAAGCATATATTAAACTCATATTTCTTAAAATACAAGTTACTTATTCTAAGTTGGGCTAAATTACCAAGTTACACCTCTGGTGAGCTGTCTTTAGCATTGTAATTATAAACTTTGTATATTTGCCCTGTAACAATAGCTTATAGCTAATTTTGGGGTCTGTTAAAGCCAGATGCGTTTAATATATTGAACTATATATGCATAAGTTATATTCTTGATATCTATATAACCCATTAACCTTAACTATATCAAAAAAGTAGCTTTAATTGCATCAAAAAAGTAGTTCAAATGCACCTGGCTTTAATGTTCCCTCTGATTTGAAAATTAGTAGGAATTTGGTGACTATCTAGATATGGGACGCATTATTTTAAGATGTGCTGAGCATTATTTTGAAACTATATATGCTATTTTTAGAAGTATAATTTCTAAATAATGCCCAGCCTGTTATTTCATGAAAATAAAGTAATATATATTTATTGCCATGCTACTAATGTCCCAAATTATCATGCTTCTACTGTCATGCTACATTCATTATTGCACTATATTTTGTTCTAAAGAAAAAAAAACGTTTGTACTATATATATAAAAAATAAAAAAAAACTACTGTGCTACTAACTATCTTGCTACATCCCAAACTATTATGCTTTCTATTATGTGTTCATTATCACATCATGTCTATTCTAAAGAAAAAAAGAAATGATAGTACTGTATATATATAAATATAAAAAAAATAAAATAAAATATTACTATAGTACTAACGCCAAACTCATACTTCTATTTTTGTGCTATGTTCCATTATAATGTCACATTTCATTCTAATGAAAATATTAGTATTGTATATAAAAAATACTACCTTGCCACTAACTATCTTGCTATGTCCGAAACTATCATGCTTGCTATATTCGTTATCGTGCAAAAAATTAGTACTGTATTAAAAAAAGAGAAAAAGAAAAAAACACTACTGTGCTACTAACTATTTTTCTAGTCCCAAACTATCATGCTTTTGCTATTGTATGTCCATATCTGTATCTTAGTTAATATAATTTCAGATACAAAGTGTGCATAAGAACAAAAGCAATTTTCTAAATCCAAAAGACACAAAGTGTATATAAAGAACTAAAGCCAATTTTTTAAAAAATAATTGAAACAACTGATTATTAATTCACAGTAATAGATAAATTATGAATCTATTATAGTATTATGCATTAATATGCAAATGATCAAATATTGCAATAATTACAGATTTAAAAAGTAACTAATCTGTTATTATTTTTAACATATTAATATATAAAACAATTGTTAAATTGTTTTTCTCATGCTTTGATCACATTTTCTAGTTGTGACCAATCAAAAACATTAAGTGCACAAACTCAAAATTAAAGTAATATATACACATATATATGGGGTAAGTCAAGTAGAAGAAACAAATTATTTTTAGTAAAATTTTTTTAATTTTTAAATTAAAATATTTTAACAACTATTTAATCAAATTTGCTAAAAATTTTTTTATTTTAATCTTAAAATTATATAGAATTAAAATAAAAAAAAATTATTAAATTTATTAAGATAGTTGTTAAAATATTTAAGCTTAAAGTCAAGAAAACTTTTACTTAGAAAAAATTTGTCCCTTTTCTACTAACTCACACCCATATATATAAATTAAATAATATAGAAAATACATGACATAAGAGCCATTAATGCTAATGTTTATTTGATATATCCAGTAATTATTGCGAATTTCTTATGACATGTGATCGTGACCATTTATGCCATCCAATTTTTGCATATGCAAAATGATTGGTAAAAATGTACCAAACACTTGTGATGAGATGACTATTTTATTATAAAGAGAAATTTGAAGAGTTTATATATATTTTAAAGTTATAGCAGTATATTTGCAGAATTTTTAGCATTTTTGCTATATTCACCATATATATGCTATATCTGATATTTAAAATTTAAATCTTAAGTTATGTTTTCAAAAGAGCATAATTTAAAACTTTATTGTTCTCAAAAACTTTTTAATGTTCATTATATATTAAATATATTGCCATTAATTTTTAAAAAATATTTTTATTCTATACTTACAATTTATATATTAAATTTGTGCTTATCTATAAATAATTTTTTAAACTTATCATTAATTCTCTTGTATTTTCAAAAAAAACTCTTCCTGTCAATCACTTGTACAAAATTCTGAACAAAAGAAAACAACAAATTTTTTTAGTAAAAGATGAAGCAGCTATTGTTACTAGTTTTTATAAAAGTTAACCATTTTTGTCATTCGGAAGACTCCTTTATATATTTGACATGCAAGCCAGAAGCATCAGTTGTGCAAGATAATTGGCAGTGGATGCCCTTGGTACAAGAAATTCTGGTATAAGTTTTCTTTCGTCAATGAAGTGCTATAGTTTGGCTAGACAGTGAACTAAAAAAATGAGTTTTTCAATACACTCTTTAAGATTTTTGGTTACAAGAACATATTCGACCACATACCCGCTATCATATTCTTACTTGAAGTTTTTTTTCTGGAATTTTGGTCGAAAAGTGGGAAACTCGGCGTATGGCTTCAAAAGATTGGCATTGTTGTTCCAATCCTAATCAGGAAGAAGACATCAGGTGGATAAACAGAAAGGATACGTAATGAGACATGCGCATAGGAGTAGACAGATTTTTAGAAATTAAATTCCAGAATGTTCTTTAATATTCCTTTTGTGTACATATAATACTCTGGCGAGGCGTTTCCTTGTGCAGTATTATATAATTTTTTTATTTTATTTTTATTATTTTAAATTATTGTTTTTTTTATTTTTTTCTTTTAATTTTTTTTTTTTTTTTTTTTTTTTTTTTTTTTTTTTTCCTCTTAGGCGAGACTCACTAAATACGACCTCTTTGATTTTATTATACTACTCATTAGACAAAGAATAATACAGCATAGGCATCATCCGACTTAGCTAAACTAAACCAAATGCGAATCGCCGCACGGCATCTCAGGAGACACCGACTAGTCCATCAGCCTCGCTCCACTATACAAGGGCATTCTCCGGAGGAAATAACCTTGGAAGTGGGAAAAAAAACTAAACTACTAAAGGGCAAAATATGTATAAAAGGGGTAAAAAAGAAAAAGAAAAATCAAAGAAAATGAGAAAACAAATGATAGAAAAAAGAAAAAAAAAAGCAAGGCCTCAGGTCAATTAAGCCCTGGCACCAAGTGGACTATTTTAAAAATTACATGATACTAAGAAAGATAGTCCCTACTCTAACTAAACTCAATTTATCATATGTAGGCAAAAAACTATTACTAGAAAAAATGGCCTCTAACCTAAAAAAACTGTAGAGATAGGTTTGTAAAAGAATCTACGGCTATAAGAACATTCTAGAACAAAATTTTGATACAAGGTTTCCTCAAACACATGTCATTGTTGTTTATTCCGAAAGGCTGAAATCCACTTGTGACTTCATTCCAATATGGAAGCCGCATTTCCCAATTGGGGGAGATAAACATTGTCGATCTTTTGGAGGGGGTAAACCAAAATGCCCACTTTGTCAAAATTTCGAAAAAGACCAAAGGGGCAAGAAAAGTACCAAGAGGTCCAACTTGTTTCATGGATTTGAAACTATGTAAGTTTTGTAGTTTACAGAAAAATATACAGCGTTCATAAAGTTCAAAACCATTTGAGCTTGATGACAAAGACTTCCGGTTACTCAGTAACCAACTACTATTCGATAGTTTTTGTGTTTTACTCCAGGTAGAACTATCCTAAGACTTCTTTTTTAGCTCTTTTTCAGTTGCCCCGAGTAGAACTCTTGTTCCTGAATACTCCAAAAGAAGTTTTGTAGTAAGAGGTTGCATATTATCTATAGATTTCTATAGTTCAGTTGTTGTGGAAAAGTTGGTCCAGATGATCGTCGGAAAGAGTTGGCGCCTTTTTTCTATTTTATGTATATCAGGCCATATTTTTTTTATGCTTTTTTCATCTTGTTCATTTTGATATTTGGTTTTTCATTTAAGTTGAATAGCATTTCTCTATTTTTCTGTTTCTTTTATTTTTGACCTTTTATACCCCTTCAAATATTTTGGTTTTTTTTCTTTTTTAGTTTTATTATGCAGATATTAGTTAGCAAACTGTTCTGCCAGGATCTAGGTGAAAGAAGTTTTTAAGAAAAGAGATGGTCATAACGAGCTGTAGAACTCAGCTGTTGATATATATACCTAGGTTTGTAATAACTACAGTATATAGGAGGCCAATTCTACTCTGGCAGATCACAGACAAGTAGGTGCCTCGAGTAACCAGATGAACTACTTTTTAATTGTAAGCCTATAATACTAGAATTAGTAATAGCATTTGATAATATAACTATATTTACTAATAAATAAAAAGTGGTATGATCACCAGGCTAATGTTAAAAAAAATTTTTTTTAAACTATATACATAGTTCTTCATAATTTTTTATATAATACAATGTATTATACAATTCAATTTCTAACAACTTTATTAAAATTTCAAGTGCTATTTATATTTGCTTATAATAAAACAAGCCTTCTATAATATTTTACTAAGGATACTATTGGTTAATGCAATAAATTAGAATTTAATTACTTTGCTATTTAACTATTTAAAAGTAGAGAGTACGTAGATTATTTTCATATAGTTTTTATATAGTATTTTGAAATTTTCATATAAAATTGACATATGCTACTAATAAAACTTTTTTAAATTACAATAATTTTTATTAAAATTTTACAAAATATAAATAAACCAATTTATCTATTATAGTAAAATTTTGAACTATTATTATATTTTAAAAAAATATACTTGTATATATTATAAAAATTTTCTGGGTTGGCCAAAAATTTTCTGGATTGCACAAAATTGCTAATGCTAATTGTCAATTTACGTAAATTTATAAGTTAGTTTTATTACTAAATTTTAATACCCAATCTTTAAAATTTCATATCTTACTGAGTTTTTAACCAATTTTAATGATTTTACTATCATTAGAATCAGAAAAACCTGCTCTACAAACTTGGCTTAAAATATGATTAGTTTATTTATTATAATTTTTCATAAAATTAAATATAAAAAAAATTTACCATTAAGTTTATATATAATTTTAAAATAGTACCCTCTACCCTTAAACTTTATACTAACAAATACTTTGTACCTTTTTTACTTGCTTATATTGCCATATCATTTAACCCAAATCATCTATATATTAAGTTTATACAATAATGATACTCTATATATAAAAAATACACTGCATAGTTAGAAAAGTGCAGTAATTTATCTAATTAGAATTTACATAGGTCCAACCTCCCAGTGATAAAACTATTGACCAATCATATTTTATTATTTATAATAAAAAACTCAAAAACTCTTTCCAACGATTATCTGTACACAAAATTTATAGGAAAGAAAAAACAGTAAAGTAGAAAAGTTCGATTAAATATAGAGCAAGTATAGCCCTAAGGGCACTCAAGGACCCGCCAAGAACGAAGAGTAGGCCAATATTAAGACCAAAAGGGAAAGACCACTATTACAGACACACAACACATGCTCAAAACCACTTTCACAAGAGGAGGTAGGATATATAAAAAGCGTCACAAAATAGAGCACCAACTGCCCAATACTATACTACACTACATGGAGCCTACTAGCGAACTCTCTAACACAGAGGACTCATGCCTTACAAACCAATCACAAACAAAAAATTCCTGCCTCCTCAGTTCAAAAAACTCAACTAGCAATAGCAAAGAAAATAGGCATCTCAGTTTACCCTCTCCAGCTTCATTCATGACATCACCACAACACCATAACAAGGATCTGTGCAATTAGGTATGGACCAAAACAATAATCCAGTTTTAATCAGAGACAATGCAGGACAGGCGCCCAGATCGACCAAGATCTCTAGCTCCATATTGATGAGCAACAGGATTCCCAAAACACCGAATCCCTAGGGATTGGAACTGCCTAAAATTTTTCTTAATTGTTTAATTGTTTAATTGTTTAACCGTTTAATTTGGCCGGCATTAAAATAATTCTGGCCTACGACCAACGTAATTTTGCCTGAAACTATAGAGCAATTTTTAAATAGTTAAACAGTTCTAATCCCTACAAATACCTCATACCCCAAAGTGAAACCCGAACTGCAACAACAATGGAGTTCGACGATAGTAACTTTTTTGACCTCGATATAGATGACAGGGGTGCAATAATATTACAAAATGAATCTAAGCCTGCTGCCCACTTAACACTCACCACAGACCCTAATAACTTAGACAAGATCTATACACCCAACCACGAGGATGATGTAGTCATGGATACCAGATCGGACCACACAATCGAATCGACACCCACTTGGTCCAACACACCGAGCTACAGTCAAGTCACCAGAAGAAACCGTCCCTATGACCCACAGTCACAGGAACTGGTAACCCTATGGACGAGTGCAGTCGCAGAAGTACTACAAAAAGCCAAAGTCAACCCTTTTAACACGGACAAATTGAACCCAGATATAGTACTAAATGCACTCAAGGACTAGTCAGTGATCAAAAATTATTCAGCAACAAAATCGCATTCAGACCTACACAATACAACTTACCACTAGCAATCAGCCTAAAATTCAAGCACCAAGATGCAGCCTTTTTTCGCACCTTCACACCAAATTGAGTACGGGAAAAGCTTCAACAAGGCTCTAAAAAATTACAAAAGATTACAAGAAGTTCAAATAATGACCAAAAATAATAGAGACCAAATTTATACAATGCTCAAAAAGAAACTAGCAGCAAAATTTATTACTAACTAATGCTTCATCACATTAAATGCACATCAAACCACTACCATGATATACTACTGTGCAAAATTCACCCAAATAGAAGACATTATACCATTTGAAACGATGAGGAAACTCCTGGGAGAAGTACTATCAGAAAATCCCGAACCGCTACCTGACTTTCCTGACCAAATTCCAGAACAGGTCACTGAATTCTTATCTTTCACTCTTCCAATTTCTGAGTGCAGACATACAAGAACAGTAGTCGCCGCCATCTGCAAATTATATTCTTTTGAACAACTTCCCGGCTCTTACTTCACCAACAACAAACTACCTCTCCCTTACTAAATAGATGACCTGCACGAAGCAGTTCGAAACTGTTTCCCAATCTCTGATTATGACTCTCTGGCCACCTGTCAGAATACAGAGCACTGTTAAAAGAATACTATCACTTTGACCATATCCTACCACAATACTTTAACTTGCCCGTATCAGAACACAAAACCCCCTACTACTCACTTCACAGGAATTGGCACAAAACCTACGCCATCTATTCCCAATTGCCCTAATGCTTTCTCTCCAGGACTTCAAGAGCATGATAGACTTACTAAGAGAGAAGTACAAATTTGGAAGATTACCGAATGATTATATAATTGCAAAACTTCCCTTACCCAATGACCACTCAAAAATAAAAACGGATATAGTATATATATATCCAATTAATGACAAACAATTGGCCAGAACATTCATTCAGGAGATCAAGCATAAATTCAAATTCAGAATTTCACTTCCTTTTAATGTCATGCAGGTAGGGTTCCAAACTGGATTGAAAATCTCCAACTGTGACTCGTCAAGTGAAAACCGATTGGAACCGGCTATCCGAAATTAAAACCAATTATCTAATTAAAAATGGGTCACCCGATTGTAATCAGGTAATGCTAATCGGGTGACCTGGTTACCCAATTACCTATATATTACGATGCATTTGTAAAAATAATTTTGTCTCCAAAACTTAAATTTGAGGACACAAAATTAGTTAAATTTGACAAGCACACCGTAATTAGAAATATCGTTGCAGGTCAATATTATAGATGCCTGACGCAGCTATTTTTGCTATAGATGACGTGACGCAACTATATGTTTCGTCACTTAACGCAATGACGCAACTACATGTTGCGTCAGGTCACGTGAGTTGCGTCAGGTATCACTAGTCAACATAATAAAAGAAATTGTATTATCCATTTTACAACGGCTAACCCGTTTGTGTTATATTAATCCAGTTGGCATATTTAAACCAGTTTGTCAAAATTGTGATCTGGTTGACATTTTTTTCTGTTTGGTTGATCGGTTGGACGGTTAACCGGATTGGATGTTGGAACCCTACATGCAGGTAAATTCAACTGACAAACTGGAACTTCCCAAGAACGTAGAAGACATAAAAGAGTACCAAATTATCACCCCTATCACCATACTGAGTCAATTGGTTGACACAGCATGACTGTTAAGAGAGATCTACTACTTCGATCACTACCTAAAGAATGGATAAACATCGCACCTAAGGACCCTGCTCCAGATAACAACGTCAAACCGAACTTACCTCCCAACCTGGAAGAGCTCTCAGTATATATCGCAAAAACATCTCTACTCTTTCTACCCAGGTCCCTATATCAGAATATGACGCGGCTACTGGTGTCATCAATAAAATCCATGAACACTTCAACGTTACTCTCATTTCAAACTACCTAATCGATCTTCCCGATCTTCTTCCACCGGAATGGGAAATCTTCGATGACTACTAACTATGATGGACAACGCTAATACCAACCATACCTGCACAGACTGGAACGCTACTAACAACCTCAACAATGAAACCAGTACCAACCACTCACCACACAGAACAAATTCACACAACTTCCCTAATCTACACAACATATGCACACACAACGTCCAGGGCCTCAATAACGATCTCAAGCTCAACTATGGCTCGAATACTGTAACTACGAAGACCTCCACATCATAAGCATGACTGAAACCAAGCTGGCAGAGATGGATACTACCAAAATTAGACTACTTAACCCCTTCTACAAGATCTACACTTCCAATTGTACCCACGCACAAGCGAACATCTCATTCTCCAGCATGGGCACTGCTATCACTATTAAGAACAATCTACAACCCTATATACATAACATTGAAACGTGCCTAGCAACAGCAATAATGATCGATTTTCACTTCCCTAAAAACAAAATAAGGGTTATCTCTACTTACTTACCTCAGAACAACTACGCACTTGCTACCAAAACACAAGACCAGATCATATCATGGGTAATCAAAAAAAACAAAAAAATTACAAAATCTTGGTTATGAGAGATTTTAACTGCAATATCACTGACCACACAAAAAAAAGTAAATTAACTCTCTTCAGACACATGGGAAACTGCAACCTTACAAGTACATTGTCCTACTTTGACATAACTGAACTAACGTGGTCCAGGGGCCCTTGCTACAGCCAACTGGACAACATCTGGATTTACTCACACATGATACTGAAATTTCCCACTTGCAATCTCATCACCCATTGGCAGCACTGACAGTAACCACATGATCTTTATAGCACACTGGCATTACAGCATTAACACAGCTCTACCTAGAACCAAAAAAAGTAAACGCAAAATATTCCTATATAACAGAATGAACGATGAAACATGGACGGCGTTCTCAGATATGATTTCTCAAGCTCTAATTAAAGATAACATAGATATAAACTTACCAATTATGGAATCTACCACCCTCAATAAGCAATGGCACAAGCTCAATCTAGCTATAAAGAATGCTGCAAACACCCACATACCTTTCATCATGAAGCAACCTAGCCACTACTATGCCTTTTTGCGAAAAGCTACAGATCTTCACCAAGCCCTGAAGAACCTCAACATAATCCTCAAACAAGCTACTGACCCTCAATTGCCAACTTCACCTCAGCATCTGATTAGTACATAGAATGCCAGCATTTGCATCACAAACAAAATGACCAGAAGCCGTATATCTGCATTAATATAGAGGACATAGCCTTCGGCAAACTTAAGTCACTAGTCAATATACATGAGGACGAAAACATTTCGGGTTTGAAAACCCAAAATTAAAATTTGAAGACGAAATTGTTTTTGACCTATTTTACTTGAAAGACAAAATTATTTGATACTTTTTTTGAATAGACGAAATTATAAGGAATATATCTATATAAATTTTATTTGCTCTTCATTATAAAAACTTTTAATTTTCTCTAATGAAGATGAATAGGCCTTTTTCAAAAATCAATTTCAGTGGCATCACTACTAGTTACTCAACTCAAAGCCGAGTCCAAAACCTTATAGCACACGTGAAACATCGAAAACAATAGTGAACAAAAAGATAGAATAATCTTCTACATTAATAGGAGATACTCTAATTTTACTACAAACACCACCCTAATGATTGACAGCATACTAAGACAGTACACGGACCCAGTACACTTGCATAATATCAAAAAAGCCAATGAGGTCATAACTGAACCAAGAGAAATAAAGTATGAGATCGCACAGTATTATGAACATTGGATCTGGGAAAATATTCCAAATGAGCTACTCCGAGAGGAGTGGGCCTATGCGTTTGCTCCAAAAGACAAAATACAAGAACAATGGTACAACGATATTAACCAGGCTATTACTGTTGAAGAAGTACACAAACAAATAATGTCTGCACCCCTGAACAAAGCACCAGGCCCCCAACTGGTTACCAATGAAATGCTACACCACTTACCTAGCTCAGTCTAATACTTTTAACAAATATTTTCAACGCCTGCCTCCACTTATCACAGATTCCAAAAATGTAGAAGAAAAGCACAATCTTCCCAATCTCAAAGAAATCAATATTTACAGGACACTTGGCTGACACCCGGCCTATCTCTCTAATTGAACACGTGCGGAAAATCTTGACCAAAATTCTAACTAATCGCCTTTCGTCGATAATGTTTACACACCCTATCCTAAACCCCTCAAACCACATCGCCCTACCAGCAACATCAACCTCTACCCTATACAAGCCCACACCTACAACAAAGAATTCTGGATACTGTCGCAGGACATGTCCAAGGCATATGACTCTGTTCACTCCCAATGCTCAAACTTGCCCTACAGTATCTCAAGATCCCCAAATCCATAATCCACTTCATTATCGACATATTTACTGCAAGAAGCAACACAGTAATTACCTCATTTGGAAACACACTACCTTACCCTGTCCATGATAGTATTGACCAGGGGGAAACGATCATACCACTACTCTGGCGCATCTTTTATAACCCACTGATTTGTAGGATTGATACCAACTACAAAGGTTACTCTCTAACCACTACCACGCCTACCTCTACTGAACTATAACATCATGCTGCTCAGTCCTCGCCTTCATAGACGATACCCTTTGGATCGCACCCACCAAGCAACAACTTGATGATATAGTTACCAAAGCTAGCTCTTTCTTTCAATTCACTAACATTAGAGTTAACCCAACCAAATTGGTCTTGGCTACAAACAACTCATCTGACCCTACCCCCCACATCCTCTTCAATAATACCCACATAGAAAATATCACACATGATACACCCTTCCACTTCTTAGGCTGCTAGTTTAGTCGCATCCCGAAATATTCCCACATATACAAGACTATTATTCAAGAGGCGCAGTCAGCCACCAATAAACTATGATATGCCCGCATCACTGATAAGTAAACTATTTACATCATTAATACAGTCATACTTACCCGACTAGCGTATAAAATACAGAACACCTATATGCCCTACTTCCAACTAGCCCAAATAACCAAAAATTACACTTACATTGCTAAATACAAGGTGGAACTGGCAGCAACTGTGCCCAATGCGACCATGCACTACCATAAAACATATGGTCTTAAAATAGCCACAGATATTCAACTTCAGCAACACGCATCAGACCTACTATGAACAATTAACCATCCCCTCTTTCACACCTTGCCTCTAAAAATTCGGCTTCAACAGCTCCAGAATGATGCTACTACCAATCTCTCAATTCTAACATCTGATCTAACCTTTGCCACTAGCGAGTCAAATACAACTACAGCAAAAATTATCAAATCACTGCACGAACAAGGCATCACACTACATAATAATAATATCCAATGGCCTATCTCTTTGCCCCAAGCTGGTACTATCATAAATCTGATTTTAAGTAACCTCCCTAGACCTGCAAAACTCAAGCATAACCTTAATAAATATGGCCTGCACTTTATAGAGCAATTCACAAACAATTCCTATACGGCTTTCCTCACTTGGAGGCAAGTACACCATACAATCCAAAAGATACCCAGAGAAAGAGCACCTGGATGGTTCAGCAAGTTAACAGACGAAATTGCAGCAGCCGTCAACATTCATAATCATCTCATCACACCGAACCCTTTCACACTTCCTGTATTCAATAACACTAAATCCCTCTGGATCTACCATATTCCCAAAATTACTTTTAGCAAATGCTTGAAAACCAGCAATGGAAAGCTGACCTATAGACACTAGACACTAAGCCTATCAACTCCTGGAAAAATAATAAAGTGCAAAGAATGCCCAGAAACCTCATGGAGAAGAAGCACATGCTACATCACTGTACCAATCTCAATGTTAACTAATATAAAAGTCGACAGACAGAAGCATATACATGCAGACATTAACGACCTACAAAATGCGCTATGAAACCCCAATCCCTTACATACCCCTCCCGCCACATTTACAGGACACTTATCCCACAAGACATGATATCCAAATGAATGATCTACTTAATCACAAGCATTAATACCCAACTCTGGGCGATTTACCAACAAATCTTTTCACACAAAGCAACCTTTGTAGCCATCATACACATATACAATAACTATACAGTACCCTCGGTAGCATGGATGCTCAAAGATCTAAACCAAACCCTCCACACTGCTGATATCACATGGCCAACAAGAAAGAAATTCATACTTACCAATATAATTATGCTTATGGCCATAGTCCATACGAATCCAAATTATCGCTATGTTTAAATGACAAAATTTTAGCTCATGAAATTGAACATATCATTGCAACCCCTTACCTAGAGATGGGTAAAATGCGCATTTTATTATAAAATGCGCATGAATGTGCATTAATGCGCATGATATATAAAATGCGCATGATACCGCATGACAAAAAAATTTTTTAATTTTTATCTTTATTATTGAAAATATATCTAAATAAAGATACTATATATTGATTCTTAATCAGATTTTGCCTATATATATATAAATTTTTACAAATTTGCTAATTGTAAACTTCATCGTTGCTATCTATATAATTTGACACCTGACCCGTGGCTCTGCCATATGAACTTTGTATAAAATTTTAGAACTTAGTTAAAATCTGTAAATTCGCATTAGGACACACAAAGTTGATTTTTCGTTTTGCATTACCCGTCGTCCCACTTTTTCAATTTTTTCAATTTTTTTTTTAGTTTCCAATTGTGCCAATTGTTCAATTTTTGACACTTATTTTTTCCCACTATTTTCATCCGATAGGGACTTTAATTTCCCGTAATTGTCCAATAGGACTGACAGGAAACATATGACGGCTGCCCATTTTTTGATTCCTTGTAGTGCAAAATGAAAATTTAACCTCGTATAACCTTAAATGTGAACATCATTCTATTTGCAAAAAAGAAGGAAAAATCCGCCGTCCGTCCCGAATTTTAAAAATCCATAATGCAAAACGAAAAATCAACTTTGCATATAATATTTATAAATATGCTGGGTTGGTTGCATTGAATCGTCACAAAAAATTTTGTTACTGAACATACTATTCTAATAGTTACAGTATATGGTTAAGATTGAGTTAGTTTGCATTAAAATTAAGTTATTATAAAATTCTACCACAGAATTCACACTCTATTTCAATATGGTTGAGCCAGTTTTTATTAGAATTATTTTGATTTTTATCATGAGTTTTTATAAAAATATTCTATTACAAAATTTGTTCGCTATACCAGTAATTGCAATATATATGGGTTAGTTTGAACCAGTATAAGCTAACTATAAAAAGTTTTTACAAAGCTCATTATTCCAATAACAAATACTGTAGTATGTAGCTTAGTTTATTGGTGAATGCCAATTGTTAAAATAAATAGTTCATTGATCACCTTTTGAACATAACCGTAATTTATTGGCTAGTAGATCGAAAAAACTACGAGTCACTGTGAAAATTTGTTGATTATCAGATAATTTGGGCAGCAAAAATTCCGACCAAAAATTCTAGAAATAAATCATTAAATATTTGATTGAATGTAACTTTTTTTGATATTCGCTAATTTATTCACTATTTTTTTTTTATTAATCATATGTTTTATCTATAGCGGGGCATTTGTCGTGTTCTTGCACTTGTTCTTGCATTTGCACTTATTCTTGAACTTGAGACCATTACACAAAACAGTTTCAAATTCGGGAATTTTTTAGCCCAAAATAGTTTGTAAATATTAGGCAATCAAACAACAAAAGTAAATTTGGAAAATTCACGTTCAAGAACTTGTGCTGTTTAAGGACGTTAATAAGGGCATCAAAAAATGATATAATAATTACTCGAATGTTATAATTACTCGACCATAATAATAGTTATAATCATCTTACGTATTTCTATTAGTTTTCCTACATTTAGGTCACATTTTTTGAATACGACCAATCAAAAATGTTAAAGTGAACAGACCCAGAATTGAAGTATATAGATAGATTAGAAAGTTAATTATACTTATTTTATATTTAATTTTTCTATATAAAATTTTGATGGGATAAAATGCGCATGATTCAGAAACATGTGCATTAATGCGCATTCATGCGCATGATTGAGGAATCATGCGCACGCATGAAACCCATCTCTACCCTTACCACATACTCAGCATAAATGGAAAGAACACACTACAATCTTACAAGAAGGCCCTAAAAATAATCCTTATCCAAAAGAAACTCTCTATCCAAACCCACATCGATGTGCAGCCAACTATACTCGACATACCACCACCCTCTTTAATAGATGTACTAACAGAAAATATAATACCAGACAAATTTGTTCCCAAACTTCACAACTTTACCTTTCCACATAACCTCAGACACCTGATTAGACACCTCCAAAATACCTGGGTTATAGCAGACTGGCACAACCTCAACAGAATCCTGGACTGGAACAGAAACACCAAAGATATTGACTGGCCGAATACACTCCAACTCCTAAACTGCCATAATAGTCCTCTATCCAGGTTTACACACACTCATCAATCAGCAATAAGAACTTTCAAAATCAAGCTAATCTTAGACAAGCTTCTTACCAGACTCAACATGCATCACTGTCAACTAACAATTAACACTAACCCGCTATGCTACAGGTGCAACGGAGCCATAGAGGACAACAAGCACTTACTGCTCTGCCCTTGCAACACTACACCATTCGAAGTCATTATTATACAGAATCTCACTAGAACTATTGTCAAATTTAACTTACATGACTTCAATACTGACAACTTTATCGAAAACTACCTTACCACTCATGTAACCGGAAACAATATCTTGCCAGTAGGCATTATCACCAAGCTCACAACTATCCCAAAGCCACCTAATTAACGCCATANCAGAATCTCACTAGAACTATTGTCAAATTTAACTTACATGACTTCAATACTGACAACTTTATTGAAAACTACCTTACCACTCATGTAACCAGAAACAATATCTTGCCAGTAGACATTATCACCAAGCTCACAACTATCCCAAAGCCACCTCATCAACGCCATAGAACACTAGACAGCAAAAACCCCACAATATACTTCAACTACCACCTTATAAAATCCCTGTGTGAAGTAATCTAGAAACTAAGGTGTACAATAGAAGCATCTGCTAATACCACAATCCTAACGCACATACCTCCGAGACATAAAGCACACAACCAAGAGATAAAGAAAAACATGAAAATTACAACATGGACACAACAATTTATTTCTTACAATGCCTCCTCTCTCACCCTTCTATACATAGACTAAATAGGTTGTGACCTATCTTAGCAAAGCTTAAGTCAAAAGTAAAATTAGCTTTAGCCTCTACACCCATAGCTTAGTTACCACAAAAAAATGTAGTTATTGTATGATTATATTTTATGATATCTAATAAAAGATATGAGACACGACCTTGTTTTAAAAAAAAAAAATAAAAAAAAATAAAAAACTCAAAAACATCTTTGATCCCATAATCAATAACAGTTACAACATAGTAAAGTCCAAATTTTACTATATAAATTGATTAAAGTTGCTTAAGTAAACTTATTTAGAAGATCAAAATACACTTATTCTAAAATTTTTATTAGTATTGAAGAACTTTTTATTATTTAACTTTTTGATTTTTATGTTTAACAAAAAAATTAAAAATTAAAAGTTAAATAATAAGAACTTCTTCAATTTTAATATAAACTTTAAGTATATGTATTTTAATATTCCAAATAAGTTTATTTAATTAATTATTGTTGATTGATATAATAAAATTTAGACTTTACTATATAGCAACTATCTGTGAATTTTATTATAATAAATACTTTAATTTTATTGGCTATTTTACTATATATATAGAATGTAATAAAATGGAAATCCCAAAAAAATTATGTGATTTACTGCACTTCTCTTAATGAATATTTTATTTTAAAATTTTTAAAGTCTATTTTTATAAAGTTATCCATATTGTACAACTTTAAATATATGTGCTATGCATAGTATATATATTCATATATATATATTGGGTAGTGCTATATACACCATGGTTTTTGCTATTTGCATCATGGATTTTGTGAATATTAGATTATTAATCAAACTTTTCTATTTGCACCATAGTATAGTTATATAAACTTTTGAAAAATCTTATTTTGTACCCATATGTTGTTAATCTAAAAAATTAGGATAAGGCATTATAAAATTAGAGTTAGGGTTGGCCCACATTATAAAATTAGATTAGCAGGCCTACTAGATTAGGTTACACTTGTGTAATATTACATAACATTAATAGCGCAAATAACTGTTAATTTACAAAAAAGGCGAGTTTTTATTGGTGCAATATAAAAATAGTCCAAGGTTATGCAAAATTGTAAAACTCTGGCCTGCATTATGTTGAAGCCTTAAAAAATTAGGGTAAGGGTTGGCCCGCATTATGAAATTAGGTTTAGAGTTGGCCTGCATTATAAAATTAGGTTAGATTAGGTTACCAAAATAAGATTTGTATAATATTACACAACATTAATAGCATGAGTAACTGTTAATTTACAAAAAAGGTGAGTTTTTATTGGTGCAATATTAAAAAGTTCAAGGTTATATGAAAATTACAAAAAATCTTGTTTACATAGTGCAAATAGAAAAAGGTGATTGATGATCTAATGTTACACAAAATCCATTGTGCAAATAGCAAAATCCGCATTTACTAATTTCCCCTTTAAGTTTCTATTGGCTAGTAATAAATTGCGCCTCTGATTGGCACCAATCGATGATCTCTAATAACGTGCCACTATACTATTGTAACACTACTAATATAATACAATAATAATATACTAATGCATAACTTAGTCTTATGGTCTTATAGCATATAATGAACTTAATTTTCTTAAATCAATTAAAAGCATGGCACACAATATAGTAAGTTACTATTTAATGACATTTATAAAATTTTTAGCTAACATTATTATTTAAACATTCACAATTATGAAAAGATTTGAAATTGAATAACTGTATTGGTGGCAGCTAGAAAGCTTAAAAGAAAAAATCAAGATAGCACATTCAATCATAGGTGTTCGAAGAAAAAATGTGATAAATATGCAATATTATATATTATCATATATATTTATAAATATAATACTCTTGTTAAGTTTTCTGTTCTGAATTTAGCTATTAGATTTATTTTTTAATACATAAAAAAAGAAGTTTATATATAATTAGAAATTTTGAGCCACATTTCTTAATTTGACTAGTAATTTCTTTATATATGAACTTATAATATTTTCATAGTAAGGGCCACGATATCGATCTTACTAATTATGGTTAAAATGAAACCCTCTAAATAATATATCTTGCAAGAGCAGTAATATGTTATATTTTAATTAATTATTTATTTAAAAAGTACAGACACTAATATAATTATTAAAAAAGTGAGGCATTACATCTGGTAAATATTACTTATTAAATGCTGTACGATTTATGTTAATTGAAAAAATCTTTTAAAAATAATTTAAGATTTGCTGATAATCCTTTTTTTTTAGTTCATAGATCATCAGTTCGTAGTTTTGTTGATTAGAGCAGTTCCCCACTTTCGGAAAATATAGAAATTCAAACTATCACAGAGTATAATATCTGGTGAGCTACTTGGTGCAAACCTTTCTTCACTCTGGTAATATATTTTCCAAGATTTCTCACAAATAATAGGTATACCATAATTGTGCCTTTTAATTTCCTGTTCTTTTAAATTGAAGAAAGGATTGGTCAGTAATTGCGACTTGTGCTTGGTAAGTAGAATAGGGTCGCTAATATTGTTGTTTCTATTATGATCTAATAGTTTGGTCAAAATTGCCTTATACAAATCTAATATAAGTATTGAATAAATTATGTAAAGAAGGAAATAAAAAAAATAAGATGGAGCAAAAATAATAATAATAATAATAAATGAGTAGAAAATTTGTTATAATGAAAAGATAGATGCGATTTTTAATTTGAGATGAACTTGGTTCGAATACAAGAGTAAATGGGCAGGGTATTTATCTTCTTTTTTTGTTAAATGTCCAAAGTTTTATAATAATATATTGTTATTAATAGTGAATAAAACTTTACTGTTCTTATTGCAAATTTGTATATATTGTTAAAAAAGGATATCATTAGGAAAGGATGCATCGTTATGAATAGATTGAAAATAAAAAGATTAGAACAAATAGAGTTAGATTAGTGACATCTATAATGCACCAGTAATAGTTTTATTATTGATTTATTTATTTTTTGTTTAATTTAATTGTTTATTAATTAAAATAATTTAATTTTAGAATAATTAAATTGAACTAATCTAAATATGTTTAGTTCAATCAAAAGTTTTAATTAAATTAATTAAAGAAAAAAAATTATTTTATTAATGATTTTTTTTATTTATTTACATTAATACTAAATATTTTTCTTTTCTTATATATTACAGTCAGCATCCAAATAAAACATGCATTGTATTTAGGATCTTAAGATATATTAGATCAGGTGCTTCGAGGCAATTATAGTCGCAGCAAGATAATTTTCCTTACAAAAGAAAAGTAATATACTTTATATATTTATTAATTTATTTGTTTAGAGATGAATACTAATTGATAATCTTTATTATAGAGAACCCAAAGGTCTATCTTACAACTTGGAATATTAACTAATAAAAAAAAATTAATCTATTTGCAAATACTGAATAACTTGATAAGCAATACATATTATATCTATATTATTAATTTATTTTACAGGCTAAATATTTAAAATCGATTTTGCCTTCTAACTCCCAAATTTGGTGCTATATTAGATGCATCTAAGATATAGTCACTATCTGTGCTATTAACTCTTGCAATTCGCATTCTTTCTGTTTAAATAGCTTGTCTAAGTGTTACCTGTAAGCTGCAAATATCCTGATTGTTTTTTCCTTCCCACTCTGTAACAATTGATACAAGCTCTTCTTGCAACTTTGTAAATTCAAAGTTGTTATCACCTAAAGGGCCAAAAAAAGTGAAAGAATAAGAAGACTCAACAACCGTATTTGCTGACTACAGCATGACATAATCTTGTCCACTTTCTTCAATATTATTAGAATTGATGTGAAGCTTATTAAGTACTGCAAAATAGGTTTACATAGCAATTGTTGTGATTTGAAATTATGACAATTGCAAATTTATGTGGATATATCTAAATTATCATCAACATTATTTACTAAATCTTTTTTTTGAACAGAATATTTTATATCATCATTTGTTATAGAATGTAAAATCCAAACTCTAGAGCTGATACTATAAATATCATTTGGATTGATATTTGTAAGTTCCCATAATTTCTCGAATCTATTGTTAATGTTTTTGTGAATTCATTCTGCCTATTTTTAATTCATCAGTAATTCATCTAAAAAGGCAGAAAATTCAAAGTCCCAAAGTACAACTTCTATAAGAAGATATACTTTACTATCAAGGCATTGACCTGGTTGTCCTTTCATGTAGTATATTTAAGGGTAGAGGGTATATAAATCATATTATTAATAAACAAGTTACTAAAAATTTTATATTTAATAATAAAGAAAATTTTTATTAAGTAACTATATTAAATTTTTAAATAAAATTGTAGAGAAGGCTTTTCTGATTCTAATGTAGTTGAATCATTAAAATTGGCTCAGTAGAACATAAGATATAGTTGTTTTTTTCTTCGCAACTCTATTTTACTTATTGTAGAATATAAGATATAGTTGTTTTTTTTCTTCGCAACTCTATTTTACTTATTGTTTACACGTGATTTGATTGGCCAATTTGTGATCGCCCAGCAGAATAGACCCGCCCCACAGAAGTTGATACTATAAAAACTTTATCAAATTTATTCAAAATTAATAAAATTTTTAGGATAAATAAAATTTTTTATTATGAACAAGGTTACTTAGTAGAAAAAATCAATTTATATAGTAAAAAATTTAATAGAAATGATCTACATACCCTTACCCTTAATTTACGATGAAATGCTTTGATTAAATTATTTGTATCTATTCTGTCTCTGAAAATTCCTCTTATACATATCATTCACTTATTGTACTTTGGTTTCTATCAACACTCAAAGTAGTTAGCAAAAGTGGTTACTACCTCGATTTCAACTTTTTGCCACTTGTCAATTGTATCAATAACTTGTTTTTGCACCTCTGTATCATTCCACCCTTTAGTCTTCATTAACTGCCAAAGATCATTCCAAACTATTAACTTGTATTTGTCAATGTTAGTGCTGGAATGGTAATTTAGCTTTCTGTGCCAAGACCTTAGAAAAAAATATTTTTAATATAGTAGTATTAATACACTAGTTAAAAAGGTGAAAACTGACCACAAATTGGCCAAAATCAACCACCAATTAGTAGCCAATTTGCAAATTTTGGTCAAATTCATGTCTAAATCAGCCAAAAAAAATTGACCTAAAATTTGATTTAAAAACAATAATTGGCTTAAAATTGGCCACTGATTTTAAAAATCAGCATGTTATGGGTTGCATTTAGGTCAATTTTTTTTGGTTGATTCAACATGAATTTGACCAAAATTTGCAAATCAGCTATTGATTGGTAGTCAATTTTTGGCCAAATTGTACAATTCGTGGTTGATTTATCTAGTAATATATACTGTATATAAGGTAAGGTGAGTATCGTGGTGAATCTAACATAAGTCATGATCTGTTGGTCCAAACTAGACAATTTTTATACTATTCAAATCGTCTTATTGAGATGATTCAAATGGTACAAAAATCATTTGATTTTGATCACTAGGTCGTAAGATATTGGCATTTGAATGTTATAAATCAATTTTTTTTTAAAAAAACTATTATATTCAGTCATTATTCTAATGCTAATATCCTGTGATCCAGTAATAAAATCATTTGATTTTGTACCATTCGAATCATCTCGATGAGATGATTCAAATGATATAAAAATCGTTTAGTTTGAACTGATGGGTCATGAGCTATTGCGAATCTGCCACAATACCCTTATCTACCACAATACATACATCCAATTTTGTATAACCTATAGTTGTAAATAACTTGCAATCCTGTGATCCAAATTGAACAATTTTAATATCATTCGATTTATCTCATCAAGACGAATCGAATGGTACCAAAAACGTTCAACTTGGACCAATAGATCCAAAGTTATACCAAAAATTCTCTTAACTTCACCACATTACCATACTTATTTTTTTATAAAAAAATAGGCGATTTACCTTAATACATGAAAATGACACAATAATAATGTACTATCAGGAAATGTTTCTTTAATAGCTTTTATTTCTTCATCTGCATCGTCGACTATAAAGATATCCAGACTTAATTCATTATTTTCTTGTTTTAAAAACTTAAACTACTTTATTAATATTATTGATTTTTTATATTTACTAATTAGGAACACAATTGGATATCCACTTCCAGTCATAGGGTGCCATATAATTAATGTAAAAAGGTAATAATCATATTTATTCATTCCATAAGTATCATCTAGGCATATCACTCTGGCTTGTTGAATAAATTCCTTTTGCTTTTTTGTTTGAAATGCAAATAGGAATCCTGTATTAACTAAATTGTAATTTTGCTCATTATCATGTTCAAATAAGCAGGATCTACCCATATTAATTATTTTGGCCTTCCACTTATCTAAAGATTTTATTTCATTTTCATCAAGGTAAATGCACATTTTCATTGTATCACATATGATTATATAAATATCCTCTTTTGATATTAACTCATCTCGTAGCAGCCGAATATTTTGAGAAGACTGCCCTGTTTCTAGTGACTGAATTTGGTCCAAAGCTCAATAGTTTGAAAACACAAGAGCTGTTAGATGCTGAAAGCATCAAGTCCTTCAAGGGCACATTGGCGAATAAACTGTCAAATATTTTCTGAAAAAGAAAGAGTATATAAATTTGACAGTTGACTGGAATAATAGTTTAAATGTTTATAATAATAGCATAGAACTACTGTAGTTAAATTAACTGGAAGTGAGACATGAATATAACTTTTACATGCACATTTTTTTGGTTTCTTTTTGTATTAACTGTGGCTTTTTTGAGGTATCCTTCCTAGCAGTGCTCTTATATGTCCCATAGCAATGGCAATACCATTGGTTTTTTTTTCTTGAACCACTATCTTGTCTCTAACGATCATGCCTCTTATAACTAAGACCAGCTTTTTCAAATTTTTGATCCATTCTACATATTCTCCAACTAGAAGTTGATATGTTTTGGATCTTTCTGTTTCTGATGACCCTTGTTGTGTTGTATCATCATCTATTGCTTCCCGTATTTGGACAACACTATCTATAGCATCTAGAATATAGTTAAGCATATTATCAAGTTCATTATCACTGCTATCACTAATAACCATATCTTCCTCTTCTTCAATGTCAAAAATTGTATTAATTCTGGGTGGCAAAAACATTATTAGGGTGTAGTTATGTCACATTTTTTGATAATTTAAATTTAAATATATTAAAAAAATTTTTAAGGAATGTATTAATATGGATTTTAGACGTATAAGGGTTGATTAAGCTTTTGAAAATAATTATGTTACTGTGCTAGTGAGTTAGACAATTACAATTGTGAATGAAATATTTATAAGATGCTTACAATAAAATAAAGACAATTATTAAAATTTGTTACTATTTTTATTTTATTTTTAAAAGATAAATACAGGAATAACTTGATTGTTAAGAAAATGACAAGAGTTCGAAAGTTATTTTGAAACTTGAACAGAAGGTTTGTTCTTAAATATATAATTTTGTTGTAGTCTATTATACTCATTTGCCAATATAAAGTTGATCTAATCTACTTTAGATATGCTAATATTACTTTATTTATTTCTTTTTCTTATTATATTAACTAAATTTTCATCATGTTATTTCGTATAATTTACCAAGTCTGCGGGATCTGCACAATATTACTGTGTCAGACACATAATTCTGTAGAAAGGCATTCAAGCAAGAATTCATCCAATTTTTTAATAAGTAACATTTTAATTATATAAAAACTAGAGAATTATAATTTAAATTTTTTTTTATAATGCTTTTTATTACTTCCTATCTATTCTTTAAACACTGACTGCAATTTGGAGATTAGAACTAATGCTTTAACACTATTAATTTAGGTTTAGGATTATCATAGACCAACCATCATCGCATGAAGTTTACAATTCTATTTCTAATACCTATACCAATAAAGTTTAATCCAGGAATTTGTATACTAGTTAAGTAAATTTGTTGAATTATTTTTTCTTTTATTCAAATATTCTCTGCATTTATTTTTACTATAAATTATCTAATCTTAATTATTTTTATCTTGCGTCTTGGTTTGAATTCTTTAAATTCTGAGTACGTCTTAATCAAATATCACAACTAGAAAGAAACACACAATGCGGTTTCATGTATATGCATTAATGCGCATTCAAGATTCTATTTTTTGCACATGATATCCAATCAGATTTTTTAATTTATATAGATAGCATTTATTTGACTTAATGGGTATATTTTTGTACTGAAAAACTAAGATTAAAAATACATGTTTGATATGTAAATAAAAGAATATAACTTTAAGTAAAACCATGCAGCTTTATATTGTAATTTCATTCATTTATTGGGGTAAATTAAATAATAAAAAAAGGTATAATTAATTTGTCAAAATATATTTTATGTTATTTATTAGAATATATAATAAATCAAAAACATAGATATTCCAATTCTCAACTTAGAATTGAACTTGCAATTGTGTAATTTTTTTTTTAAATCTATATTTATAGTTTCAATTATTAATAAATTTAATAGTTATTTGAATAAATTTAGTTAAATAAATTTAACATATTCAAAATCTCAATTTTAGCACGAATTTTCTATTTATGTAAGTTAAAAGATCACGTAGCTAACTTTTAACAAATAATTAGTTGTTCACTAAGCTCTGTTACAATAGTGACATTAAAACTTTAAAGCTTTTATTACATTATTGCTACCAGAAAATTCGGGTAAATTAAAAGCAAAAACTTATATACTCATCTATCCAAACCAATTTATTGTATCTAGTTCAAATTCGGATATACAATAAACATTTAAGTAAAAAATCATAATTAAAGGGTAGAAAATGATCGATATTTAATAGTAATACATGGCAGGCATTTAATAGTAAAAATTTAATAGTAGTAGAATAGTAGAAGATTGTCTTTTTAAACATGTCAAAATCCAAAAAATATAAAGCACAACTTATAAATAAAGGACAAATAAATCTAAATCTTCATTATGGACCATATGCTCGAGATTGGTGGTTTCATGATTCAAAAACTTCAAATAATAGTATACTAACTCTTCCTTTTTATCTTTATATGAATGTAGTAACTCAAATAAATGAGTATGAGTTTTTAAATCTTTTGTTAATAGGCCCTCAAACCCTTACAGCCAGGTTTTTTATGTTCCGTTGGAGAAAAAATTAGTGATATACAAAATACTCCATCAGCTGCTATTAACTTACTATATAAAGAAATATTTGGAACTCAAACTCAACATTTGGGCTTGGTGGTATTTGGGTTTTATGATGAACAAATTAGATCAGAAATACTCATCGATATTTCTTTTTTCCATTATATATAAGTTTTGATAAGTTTTCTATAGTAGTTTCAAGAATCGGGTATTCCTCATGAAAAGATTTTTATATGCTGGTTCCAGTTACACATCATCCTTAATAACACATCGTGGATCAGAATCTTATCTTATTGTACAACAAATTTTAGATAATCAGTATAGTTTGCGGATTTTTAAAAGCAAGAATGAAATATAACAATTTGTTGGCGAAACACCTATTGTCGTATGGAAACTTTATGGAATGCATCAAAATAAAGATCATTTTGGACTTTTTGGGTTAAAAGATCCAAAAGTTCAAGCATTATTAACTAATAAAGCAAAAAATATATGTACAATGGAATAACGAGTTAGTTTTACAACAGATTTTTGATATATATATTAAGTGTAGAAAACTTTCAATGCCTAATGATAATTGGAAAGTTCTTTTTACAAAATGGATTACACAACAAAGTTCAATAATTCAGATGCCACAAATTTTATATAGCATATACCCATCTAATTTTGTATTTCAACACAAAGAACTAGCTACTTGGCGTTACATGTTTAAGGCTTGTGAATGAACAAATATTACACCATATTCAAAAGAAGAATCTGATATTGAATTCTGGAAGTGTGCAGTAGATCCTTGGGCAGATCAACAAACCTTACAAAACTTATATAAATGGGAATTACTTCAAATACAAAATCAAGATTCTCAATGTAATATTACAACAAACTGTCAATTTTGGAATAGTTTTCGTAATAAATTGAATATTAATAAAAAAGGGTCTAAAGGAAAAATTCAATTACTTTCTATTATTGCGCTTGACTTTCATCATCAAGAACTTGAAAACGAATTAGGAGTAAGATATCAAATACTTGCCTTAAATTAGAATTTTTATATTAATACAATTCCATTTATTATTAAAATATAGATAATGCAAAAAACTGTATACAAAGCTAGAAAGCATGTACGTCTCTATAGTGCTAGTGCACCACCAATAGAAATACCAAAAAGAAAAACCAAATTAATGGCTGAATTTAAGGAGAAACAATTTGAATTATTTTTTTTGGATAAGGATAATGTAACAATGAGCTCTTACAAAACAGATCCGAAAACTAATTTGCCTATACTTTATTTATGTGATAATAAGGCTTCTCTTTGGAAAAAGTTCCAGCAAACCTTTCCAAATGGAATGAAAAAACTTCTTTTATGGACCAGCTTGCAGATAGTACACAATTAAAATATCGGGATGATTTGGGTGGTCTCTGTAGGACGTGTAATGATTACGGGTTTGGGTCATTTGAAAGTTTAATTGGAATTGCTCGTAATATTTATTTTGACAAAGTGGAATTGGTAACAATAAATTTTTTTTTTTAAAGTACTTATTATTTCGATCAAATATTCTTTTCAATTAATTACGATCTTGTTTTTAAAATTATATTGTTTCCAGAATTGCTTAAAATTAGTTACGCACACACACTTCCCCTTAATTAAAATACGGTTTTGGAATGCATTTTTTTTTTTTGGACTGATCTTTTTTTTTAAAAAAAAATAGCAGAATCTTTTTTTTTTAATAGAATATAAGACTCCTTTTTTTCAATTAAAAAGGGCTCATTTTTGTTTTTTTTTAAAATATTATATTTATACTGTATCAATGATTAAAATATTATTTTTTTCTTTTATATATTTTATTAGAACGAAATACTTTCACGAATTGAACATTTGCGTCGTCATTTTAAGTGAGAATTTGAGTGAGAATTGATAATATTACCAGATAGAACTATTTCACATGATTCTTGTATTGACCATTGTATTCCATATGCTTTTGGAGAATGCACGGCCTTACATGTTTCAAGATGTTCGAAATATAACCTGTTTTATGAGTTTTTCAATCAGTTAGAAAATTGCATAACTGACAATTATATTTCACAATTACATGAAGTTCAGGATCGATTAAAACACTATTTAGGTCATCAAGTATGAAAAGTTTATCTCAATGCTCAGTTCAAGGCAGCTTTGACTCAGTTAACTTCTGATGGGGCTCTAATTGTAGCTGACTATAAAATGAGAATTCTTCTGAAATCAGCTCGTGAAACTAAAAAAGATTTTTATGGAAAAAGAGGCTGGGTGTTACACAGTATTCTAGTTTTTAAAAAATAGACGAAGATGTATTAGATGTGCAAGCTTTTGATCATTGGTCTACTGACACCAAACAAGATGCTTGGTTCACTGCTTCTTCATTTGAAGCAGTATTTGAATCAATCGAAGAAAAACCAAAGTTGATAACTTTAATTTCTGACAACGGTGCACACTATCATAATTCGAAGTTGATGACGATAATAGCACATTGGCATACGTGGTATTCTATTGAGGTTAAGAGATAGCTATTTTTGGAGCCAGGAGAAGCTAAAGCAACTATTGACTCTCATCAAGCAAATGTAATATTGAACTTTTCATAAGTCAATTTTTTTTTAAAAAAAATGCAAGTTACTAATGATTTAATGGCTTGATATTATATTTAGATCGGTCATTGCATTAGACGGAATGTTCGTGTTGGGTTTGATTTAGCTGAAGGCGAAAATATAGTTGAGGCTGCGAAGGGGTTGGCTGGAACATCGTTGGCACAAATCACAATAAATCGTGACGAAGGCAATAGTGAATCAGAAATCGAAGATAACAGTTCAAAAAAAAAAATACTAATCGAAAAAAAGTAAAAGTTAAAACCATACTCGTGATTTCAAAATTTTATTGCTAGGAATGGCCAGTAAAAGGTCCATTAGCTGGTTTCATTCGTGCCAGGGGACTGCCTAATATAGGATCATGGAAAAATTTTTTCCAAGCGGAAATAGCCAAATTGTCTAATTCCCTGATTTTTCGTCCAAAGCTGATAGTTTCAGCACAAACAAAACCTATATCTGATTGGACAATTCCAATTCAAAAGATACAAGGTATGTGGCATTTGATTAAACGTTAAAAAAAAATATCAAAAAAACAAATACTGTAGTAAATTTTAATTATTGCAAACTTTAGTCCCTATGAGTGATATTATAATCGAAGACACGGAAATGGAGGGTAAGTTGTAACTTTATGAACTTGCAAAAAGTTACCAACAATATTGTTCATGAAACAGACATCGAATATTTCGATAGTAGAGAAGATCAACATGAAGCGAATATTGAAGGTAAGAGCTATTTACTCTGCACCTGTACCCCGTAGTGATGCCTGACAAAATGACGAAACCTGACAAAACCATAAGTTTCATCAAGTTTCGTCATTGACGAAACTTGACGAAACTTATGGTTCATCAGGTTTCGTTATTTCGTCAGACATCACTAGTACTCGTAGGGAATAGCTATCTTTTGGTTTAAGTAGTAGCCAATTCAAAAGATACAAGGTATGTGGTATTTGATTAAACGTTAAAAAAAAATATCAAAAAAACAAGTACTGTAGTAAATATTAATTATAGCAAACTTTAGTCCCTAAGAGTGATATTATAATCGAAGACAAGGAAATGGAGAGTAAGTTGTAACTTTATGAACTTACAAAAAGTTACCAACAATATTGTTAATGAAACAGACATAGAATATTTAGATAGTAGAGAAGATCAACAAGAAGCAAATATTGAAGGTAAGAGCTATTTACTCTGCACCTGTACCCCGTAGTGATGCCTGACGAAATGACGAAACCTGAAGAAACCATAAGTTTCATCAAGTTTCGTCATTGACGAACTTGACGAAACTTATGGTTTTGTCAGGTTTCATTATTTCGTCAGGCATCACAGTACTCATAGGGAATGGCTATCTTTTGGTTTAAGTAGCAGTTTAGCCAAAATGCAATTTTGGGTAGTAATAATTTGTTTTTTTGGCATTTATTTAGAAAATGGTATTGGAAAGGACGAGCAGGATGCATTCTTTCATCTTTAAAAATCAGCTGAAATAGAAAATTTCAATGGAATTGAAGTTGAAAGGAATGAACAAAATGCATTCGTTTATTATCAAAAATCAGCTATGATGTGTAATCAAAACGTAAACTTGGCCTGGTTAAAATAACAAAAATTATTATAATAATTGGTTTTTTTATATGGCTATTCAGGAAACTGTGCTGAAAAGGATGAACAGAATGCATTTATTCGTTTTCAAAAATCTGCAGAAACCAATGAAATTGGAATTGAAATAAATGAACAAAATGCATTCATTTATGATCAAGAATCAGTCGAGGTGGATGAAGAAATGTTCGTAGAACCGTTGACATAATTTACCGATTTATTTAATTTAAACTAACGCGAATCTTTTTTAGAAGTATAGAAAATAAATTTCAGATGCCAAAGGGTTGGGCACTTCAGAAAATACAAGATTTGGCAAAAAAGAAAGTGGAAAAAAATTAAAGCCAAGGTTGTTGACTATCTAAAACAGTTTTTCCTGAATGGTAATCTAAACCCCAAGGATAAGCCTACAGCTAAGGAAATGCATGAGGAATTGTTGGAGCTTGCACATTCTGGAGAAATTGATGAGAATCATGTACCCAAAGTTACCACTATTCAAAACTGGATTGGAAGATACTTGAGGGAATTTAATCAAAGGGGGACCGTTATCGTGCTTGAAACTTTTAAAGCAACGGGCTCTTCATCAATTGGCGAAAGACTAGTAAATATAGTAGCATTCATACTCCATACTCCATTTTATCTCTAAATTAAAATTTCGAAGCTCAATATTGTTTTATTTATTTTAAAAATAGGGGTGAAAAGAATGAACATAAAGCATTCAATTATCATCAAAATTTGCAAGTATTGAAGTGTTCAATTGGCTAATTGTTAACAAAATGGAATTGTTAATAAAGGCGATTAAATTTACTATCATGTAAATATAATATGAAATAAATATTCAGATTTATAATGTAAATTTTAAGATTCCATTCATGAAATAAACTTTATTTAGAATAGATATACAATACATCCAATCCCCGAAATATATACTATTAATGCGTACTTGTCCAAGTCTATACTAATAACATTCATGACTTCTCTAAAATACAAGTCACTCTCACCCAATTTAATTTGATAACTAAAACATTGGGCTTGTAAATTCTAATTGAACTTATATGACCAATTCAAATTCAAAATTACTAGCGTCCAACATTGGCTATAATTGAAAAATTTTCATTATATCGGGAGTGCACGCGCATCTAAATACCCAACAGCTTTTGAAATTTTGGTTTATGTGCCGATCTCTTTCCCAACATTTTTTCATTAAATTTATATAGCATTGTGGTGTGTTCTCTATAATCTTGGTCATAAATTTTCTCGAGATATTTTGATTTGAAGCTGTGTTCCAATTTCTTCATTATAACTTACGGATTTTCCATATAAAATTTCCACATAATTATTCCAAATGAATAAGAGTCGTTAATAAAAATAATTGGCATTCAGTTTAACTAAAAGTAGAATAATACTTGCCGACTACTTAGCTAAAAATGGTGTACGTATCGGCTTATGTCAAATTTATTCAATTTTCATAACTTGCTGCTTTAAAGACCCTTATACATAACATTTCCTGGCTATATATTATGATGCACTTGAAGTTAGCATCTGCTTGAAGTTGCAACTTCAAACGTTTAGAATTACATTGAATGAAATTAAGTATCCGAAGTTAGACCTTTCGAATAGCTTCAGAAACTTAAAGTTGTAACTTCAAGAAAATGCTAACTTCAAGTATGACATATACATACCTTCGCTTGAATATAAAGACCATATAGTCGAGTTTTAGGAAATCTGAAAAATCAATGCCAAAATAAGGTAAAAGTTATAAACAGTATAGTAATTACTTGCATGGTTTTACAAAATTTCACGAATGTTATATATAATTAAAATAAACAATTTTTACCTCTATTTTTATTATAATGCTAAATATTCTTGGAGAGTTTGTGCGCCTAGTTGAATAAAACAAGAAAAGAGGAGTGTTTTTGGAATAATTAACATTGAAATGATTAGAGAACCTGAATTATTCTGACCCGAATGTGTGTGTCTTGTTGGGTAAAGTTTTTGACTTGCATTGTAAGAAAAAAATTTATTTTGGTTAACGATTTTAATGGTTATATTCTATTAAATTTTAAAATCAAATAGTGCTTTTTTTTAATGTAATACTAGTTTATTATAAAGCCAAAACGACGTGTTGAGGGTTGGTTATAATTGATCTCTGCCATGTAACCATATCAAATTTCAACCCTCTATCTGCGATTTACCACTTAAGCATTACTACACAAAAGCAGTTTGATAAGATTTTATTTTCTTATTTGCGATGTGATAATATTATTGGTTGATTATATCACATAGTTAAGGATCGGTGATTTAGTCCAATCAGAAATATAAATGATCTGTGACCAATAGAAACTTGGGGAGAAAATTAGTAAACATGCAAAACTATGGCATAAATAGCAGTACCCTATATATGTATATATAATATTTGTTACATTCAAATCATTATCAAATTGATAAATATTTTGCATTTAAAAAATCTGTGCTTAGTTATGTATGATGTAGATCATGTAACATTTTTGTATGACCTCTACAGATCTTCACTACATTAAAGTTGATTAATGTTTATTGCTTCAGTTAAATTCTACACTATTTATACGTGATAGTAGAAAATACACTTAAAACATTTATCTTAAAGACTTTACAAATCTCCTTTATTTTATATATTTGTATTTTTATTATCTTTATAATTATTATTACCTATACATACTAATATTTATATGTTTTTAATAGCTTAATCTAATAAAATTAAATAATTCGCTTTAAATTAGACCTTTATTTAAAATACCTTATATCCTAAAATATAGTTGATGACACGAACATTATAGTAACTTATTTACAAAAACTTTTGTGCTTTTTCAACTGTTTCTGATTTATTTCTTAAAAGTTACGTAGCCTAATAAATTGGATCCAACCCTATGTGCTGTTACAAAACCTAATACTTTCTAGCTGTTAAAAGTTTTTTTTTGCAATCTTATTCTTTAACAATGTTTGAACCAGTTCTTATGGCTATGTAGTTAATATATAAATGAAAGAACAGAGAAATAATCTTGACCACTAAATCTAGAAAATTTTATTGCCGATAAAGTGTTATTATTTTATGAATAAACTCTGTCTCTACTCTGTAAATAATCACGTGAATAAAAGAACAAAAAAAAATTTATAGAGAATTCTAATTAATCTTTATACTGTCACACTTGGAATTCACCTCTCAAAAGAATTCAAGAGACAGATAGTTTATAGTATGAAAACTACAACTATAGTGATATGGCAGGATAATAATAATGTCAGTGTATGACTTAACAGAGAGGATTAAATAAGGCTTTTATGAAAGAGGCAGCAACACACTTATATATGAAGATATAAGAGGTTAGTTACTTTACTACAAACAATAAATAACAATAAGAGACACAGTTTCTCTTAACCAAAATATAAGATTCTACTTAAAAAAATAAAGTGTATTTTATAGCATGTATGAGGACATGTACAAAGACTTTATTATTCAGTAAAAATTAAGGATTACAAGAAAGAATTCAATTCTAACTAAATGAATAAAAGGGTAAACCAAATCCATTTTGCTACAGAGGCAAAAGAGTGGGTTTATATACATGAATTGTGGGTTACAATCTACACTACTAATGACTATTTTATTCTATTTTACAGACTATTTTCTCTAATCGATTGTGAATTAAAAAGAACAAAAAGAATTATTATGAAAATATTATAAGTAAAAAGAGAAAAGTAAAATGAGCGGGCATGAATTTAGGATTCTGAATGTCTATCCTGTGATCATCCAGATTATGCGCATGATCGTGTATGATTGATCAGTGATTTCATATAATTAGCATGAAATGAAGTCGATGACAATCAAATTCATATGTTATCGTGATGGTATTTTCAAGTGTAACAATACATACAAAATCTTTATTTATTTATAATTGTTAGAAAAATAGGTTAGATATAATAATAATATTACAACATGCTTTAAATATGTAATACTTAAAGCACAATATTGTCATGATAGTAGATGAAATTTATAAAATAAGAAAGAACTAAATTAAGAAATAGTTAAAGTCTTTTAGACTTAGATCTTCAAAAAGTTTTTAAGTTCTTAAATTACCATACTAATAATATGTAAAACTCGGTTGTTTTATAAAATTTATTAATTTTTATTTCCATTTAAGCAAAACACAAAGCTATGCATCTTTTTTATTTATTAATTAATATAATGTACCCATACTATATTAATTACAATAAATGATTATACATATAGTCTATAATAAAAACATGTATTAAGCCAATTAAAATTAATTAGCTTTATTCTTAGCAACATTTTGCACTAAATTATGTGGCTTTCATGTTATTTTTCTTTTTTTTCTTGGTTGCATTTCATGTGGATCTTCATTTTTTTTATCTAATAGTTTTTCTAATGACTGTTTGCTTGTTGCACTTTTTCTTCTTTGTACTAATGCTACTTGAACAGGAATTTTTGAACCACTTCGAACTTTTATAGGACTATTTGCATGCTGATAGACAAACGAAACTAACTTATTATCAGAGAGATTTTTGGCAGCACAGTATCCTTTTTGAAACTTTTCGAAAGCAGCAAGCAATTGCGTATTTTGCTTAATATCATTTTTAATATTATAAAAAAAACTAGTTAGTAATTCAATACGATCCAACTTTTTATTGCCATTAGAATATTGCATAAGACTGTAGACAAACAATTGATTAAAAATAATAACAGTAAATTTCTATAATTTATACATAAACTTATATACCAAGCTTGTTCACTTGAAGCAACTTCAGTAGTCAATGAGAATTCTGCTTGTTTTTGAATTTTGTGACGGATAAGTTCTATTATTCTTAGATGTTATATGTATTTGTGGATGCAATAAAGCATAAAACAATCTTTCTTGAACTATGATCCTAAATATTAATTAAATATAAAGTTTAACAATAATATTAATATAGTATTTAAACTGTAAATTTATATCAAAACTTATAGTTGCAATATAAAAAATTCTTATTCGATCATCAATTGTAAATGTATCAATAAAGTTGGATGTTCCCTCTTGAAACTTTATAGCAACTACAGCTTGGTGTTTACAGGGAGCTCCTGAAATACCAATGAAGCAAGAGAACTTCCAATAGTTGGATCAACTATATACATTGCCCAGCTGTCGTAGTGCTAGGTACATCAAATGTAATATCATCTTCTCTACATTGAATATCTTCAATATTGAAATTTTCTTATTATAACATAAGAATTTTTTCGTAATGTACATTCTCCCAGGATGCTGATTTGAAATAGCTAAAAGACAATATTCATAAAAGCATTCTAAGCTATTGGTAATAAAATGAAAAATCTGTACTATATTGTAAGCCTGCGTTTATCTAAAAATAATATCTTTTAATAACTCAAAACTTTTCTCCACATAGTTATTAGTGTTATTTCTATGTGTTGGTAAACTAATACGAAAAAAAGTGCCCAATCTTGACGTCTATTCCAGGAGCAGGTAATATAAGTAGCAAGATTAGTATACTTTGTAAAGTACCCTTGCTGCAAATTTTCAAATAATGTTTTCAATTCTATTTCTGTTAATGCATAAACTATTAATTTCATATGCTCAATTATTAATAAACAATCATCCTTATGAATATGATGGTTGGCATTCCATAACTATTGCCAAAATGCTTGAAGTATATGAAAAATGCAAAAAAGGAGCTTCGCTTGATTCCAGCAACATTTAAGTGCATTACATTCTGCATTAGAATCATCTGTAATGAATATATGTGGTCCGATTTCTGATCCTCTATTATAAAATGCCTTATTAGGTTAGAAGATTAAATGCAAATATTAAAGTTTCTTCTGATTCATTTGATGTTAAAATGATTTCCAAAGGTAATGCACTAGCGGCACAGCTTGTATACAACAAAGTCATAGATGTATTTAATGAATCAAAAGATAAGGATGATTCACGTAGTGGAAGCATGAAGGCGTGTACGTGTCAAGACCCAATGGAGCTCTGGGCGTACCTATATGGGAGTCTTCGGATGTTAAGAGGATCTGGGACCACCAATACGGGTATATGCTAGTATAAGTGCATGCAGTGGTAATCGGGTTCCCCTAAACTCATGATGCCATCCAACTATATTCAGCACTGGAAGCATTTGTGAAACATGCCCAGGAATCTCGCCACTATAGCAGGAAGTACAGTTGATCGCACATTTCCAAATTTGGAACGTTAAATCCTGGGTCCTCAAGTCACAGGAAACCGGCTAGTTGCGGCAGCATGCAGGCTTGAGATACTTACCCTTGTAGTAGAGGCAGCTGCATAGCTTGAGATACGAACCCCGAGAAGTATGCTAGTAAGAGATTTTCTGGGTAACCAGAATGCGAGTATGCCAACTTGGAAGCATAAAGCGCCTACCTTGCAACACATACCAAATTGGAAGTGACGAATTAGGAAATGTGGGCAAAGTGGCGGACATGTGGACGTTGATTGTTGGTTGGAAAGAGATGTACAAATCCAGGTCAACTATATAAATGAGAATATTGAAGGCTCTGATGGGTTTTAGCCGTGGATAAAAGGTTTCATAGCCTGAAGTCCTAGTCTCAATACTTGTATATAATATATATATATAAAAGGCACCACCATATGTCAATTTGCTTAAGTATTAATAAAGTTTTGGGCAGGAGCTACACCCCTAATATTAAAAAAAAAAAAAAAAAAGGATGATTCATGTAGCATAGCTCTCCAGCTTGACAGATATTTTCATGAATTCTTTGCATTATGTTGGTAACAATACATAAAACAAAGAATTGGTTTTATTTTTATCAAATGGCTGAAAAACAGCCTTTTCATTTTCTAATTTGTTATACTCTTCAACTTTATTATTAAGACGCTCAAACATATTAATACCATTCGTGCTCCAAGTTGAGTTATATAAAACTTCTTATAAAGATAACCAATATATTCACTATCAGGATTTATTGAGCGATTAACTATAATAGTTGCTAATTTTTCTTCATTATCAGCTAGTAAATGCAATTTTTTCTTATATTTATAACGTGCAGTTGATGGAGTATGTCCATATTGAAATAGTTGCAAATATTCTTCATTTGTTTGCACATTAACAAAATGAAAGCTTAGTGATATTGCTGATTTAGAAACATGGTTATGTGTAAAATGAAGAGATACTTCAAGCGAATGTAATCTTTGTAAGTACCGTTTCTCTATACGAAATCCAATTGTTGCTTAGCAACTAGTATCTCTTAAAATGTTTACTATGTAGTCTCTTAACCTCAATATCCTTTTCTTGCTTCTCTTTGACTATATGACTATGTATGCAATGCTGTGTTTCATGAAATATAACCCTCTAACTTTTAAGAATATGACCTCTGGTTTGACGCATTGTTGTCCTTCGGCAGAATCAATATTCACAAAAAATAAAATAACAACTTGATTTATTCTAATATTTTTATCTGTGATTAATGGATCATTTTTATGCAGTTCATCGATTATATATGAATAATTTGTAGGCAAAATCTCATCAACTTGTCCTGTAAGCGCAGTTCCTAAAATAGGCTATAAATTTTGAAAAAATTAATATTATTTAATAAAAATCCTCTAAATTATTAATATATTAATCAATATTACTTTTTTTGTAGCAGTAGTAATAAGGTTTAACAACTCTGTTATTTTTCTTTATTATTTATTTTCGTATTATAGCTGCAGAAAAAAAGATAAATAAACTAATTTTGTTATATAACTATCAAAAATTAATCAATATTATATATTTACAAATATCCAAAACACATGAAATTTATCTGCAACAACTTGCTATCGTCCACTTCAAAAATAGTCCAAGAATCAAAAAATTTTTAGAAAAATTTAAAGAAAAGCATTTAAATATGGAATTAACAATCAATTGTAATTTGAAACATTACATCATTATTTAAAACTCTGATTGATACATGATATTAGTTTTAATAAAAGTTATAATTAAATTTCAGGTGACATAGCATGTGATGAATATAAAATTACTGCATTTTAATTCCAATAATTTACATAGAATTCTATAAGTGAAACTCTTTTTAAGATAAGTATAATTAACTTTGACATATCCTTGACTTACAAAAAATTATATGCACTAATTTTTGGAATTTTTAAGTAGAGCTTTTTTTTTAAAAGAAGTTTAATATGCTTCGCACCCATGTGATGTGCTTGTATATCGCACCCTAATTTGATTGGCTAAATTTGCAGATCATTGTTTTTTTAAAAAATAACAATTTTTTGTAAAATGCTTTAGATTAATAATTAGTCTATGAAATTTTAAGAAAAGTCTTAAAATTTTTTGCGCCTATATGCAAAATTTAGTGCTGAACAAGTTTACTTAGTCGAACTGGAAAGATTGTCTTAATAAAATTTAGAGAAATCATCAAAAAACAAGTTAAAAAAATGAACAATTGCGAATATCTTTAAATTTTATTAAGATAACCTTTTTACTTCGACTAAGTAAACTTGTTCAGCACAAAATTTTGCATATAGGCGCAAAGAAATATAAGAATTTACTAGTAAACCTTCTATACTAACCCTAACCTAAAAATTTTCACAATAATTTGTTTATTTTTAAAAATAACGATCTACAAATTTAGCCAATCAAATTAGGGTGCGATATATAAGCACATCGCAGGGTGCGAGATATGCATTTATTCTTTTTAAAAACTTTAAAGTTAAATAATTTTTATCTACTAGTCTGTTTTAAATGATTTTACTACCAAAATGTTCGTCTCTTTGAGACAATTCCAACAAGCCCAAAATCATTAAAATCCAATTACAGGATCATAAAAAAATGCACTGTCAAATAAGTGATGCACCTATAGAGTGAAGAAATTGGTTAGACATAGGTCTAACCAATTTCCTTACCTGACAGGTGCGTCACTTATTTGACAGTGCATTTTCTCATGATCCTGTAATTGGATTTTAATGATTTTGTGCTCGTTGAAATCGTCTCAAAGAGACGAACATTTTGGTAGTAAAATCATTTAAAACGGACCAGTAGATCAAAAATTATTTAACTTTAAATTTTAAAAAAAATAAGCTCTACTTATAAATTCCAAAAATCAGAGTATATGTTCTTAATTTTTTCTTGTTGGAAAATAAATAAGTCATGATATTATACAATTTAGAAATGCCAGTGCATAATTAAAAATTCTAAATAATTGTAATATTATGCAATTTGGAAAATCCCATTTCAGTGCATACTTAAATTTTCAGGTAACAGACTTCTAAACAATTGTAATATTACGCAATTTGGAAACTCTAAACAATCTTGATATTACACAATTTAATGAATACAATGTAAATATGATCAAAATATAACCAAAAAAATTAAACACTTGTGCTTACGGGTTTTCTTTGGTAACACTTGTATCATTTTGTTTAAAATTTTCAAGACAGGTAAAAAAGCTATAAATTATATATTTGTTTATAAAACCCTCTTAATAAAGTAGCATCCGTCTTATGAAATAAACTGAATACAAAAACTACTTTTAGTTTTTTAAATTTATTGTTTATCAGATTCTTTGATTAATTGCATATTATTGGTTTGGTAAGTTATAAAGTCAAAGAACATAATGTAGGCTTAAGTCTAAAGATTTTCTTTAATTGGTTTTGTTTTAATTTTCTTCATAATCACAATAATGTTTGCATTTTAAGCATTACATATTTGAAGCATATTGTGATATTATCATTATTTTACTGATAATTATCTATAAATAAAGGTTATGTACATTTGAAGATTAACTAAAATTCTCTATAAATTTTTCTTTATTTTTTCGCTTATATGTTAAATTACTAAGTATATAGTTTATTAGTAGAATAATGACACTTTATCACCAATAAACTTCTCTAGATCGGTCAAGATTATTTCTCTGTTCTTTCACTTATAAATTAAGCTACTTAGCTACAAGAACTGGTTCAAGCATTGTTGAAGAATATAGATTGCAATAAAATATTTTTTCAATGGTCGTAAAAGTAAGAAAAATAGTAGGAAGTGGAGGATTTGATTTTGGAACAGCATATTGGTAAGACCCTGTTTGTTAAACTACATGACAATTAAGGAATAAAATCAAATACAAATAAAAAGCTCAAAAGCTTTTTATAAATAAGTTATTGTATTTGAATGCCTGTGTCATTATCTATATTTATGATAAATGGTATTCTAGCTAAAGCTACTCGGTTGGTCTAATTAAAATGAATTATAAAATTATGATATTATAAATGTATGAATTAGTATGTATGTACTGTACATAGGTAATAATATAAAGATAATAAAAATACAAATATATAAATAAAGAAAATTTGAAAAGTCTTTAGATAAATTTTTAAGTGTAATTCGATTTATACTGTCACGTACAAATAGTGTAGAATTTAACTGACAGCAATGTAGTGAAGATTACACAAAAATGTCACATGATCTACATCACGCATAACTAAGCACTGATTTTTTAAATGCAAACATTTTATATAATTTATTGTTCTAAATAATAAATCTAGAATATAAAAATTTATAAATATTCTTATTGAGAGCATTTCAGGATGGTAAAATGTTCTCAAATAAAGGAACCTTTTCTAAATATCTATGTTCTTAAAAAACTCAAGAACCATGAGAACATTGAATTTTAAACATTTGCTGTATCTATTGCATATGTACTATATCTACTAGGGTTCCGCAGTTTAGTACAGTTCAATAGAAGTTCAGGTTCAGGTTCAATGAACCTGAACCTGAACCTGAACCTGCTCTAAAAGTTCAATACTGAACTAAACCTGAACTTAAAATTATTGAACATGAACCTGAACCTGAACTTAAAAAAAGTTCAGTTCAGGTTCAGTTCAAGGTTCATGAACATGTTCAGGTTCATAATATATG
>QKWP01000807.1:162368-214465 GCA_003550325.1 Gigaspora rosea
TTTCTTAAAATTTGAAGAAAAGATGCTTAATTTTAGAAATTTTTATCAAAAAATCAAAACTAAGCATCTTTTCTTCAAATTTTAAGAAAAGTAAATAAAATATGTTGATTTGATGTATTTTTTGGAGCTTAACAAGTTTACTTAGTGTAAAAAGTAATGATCAATTAGTAAAATTTTATGTAAAGCAATATTTTTAATAATTTTATTAATAAAATTATACAAAATGCTATAATTCTCTAAATTTTACTAACTGATTTATACTTCTCACTCTAAGTAAACTTGTTCAGTATCAAAAAATATGTATATTTTTATTCAGACTCAAACTAGTTTGCAAATTTTGGACTAGCCCAACCGAACTTATAATTGAGTTTGAGTTTAGTATAAAATTTAAATAATAAAACTTTGAGTTTGATTCTGGTCTGGACCAGACCAAACCCGGACCCAAACCTAGAATCACTAGTTCATATGAATGCTAGACTGAACCTGTACATGTTCATGAACTTATGAACTGAACCTGAACTGAACCTGAACCAGCTCTAAAAGTTCAATACTGAACCTGAACCTGAACATGTTTTAAAAAATGATCAGGTTCAGGTTCAATACTGAACCTGAACCTGAACCTGAACTTGACCTAAGTTCAGTTCAGTTCAGGTTCATAGAAACACTAATATCTACTATATATGTACTGTATCTACTATATATTACTGTATTCTATCTACTGCATATGTGCTATAGATCTAGTTTTTTCTTAATTAAAGTATAGTATTTGGAGATTAATTAATAATTTACATAACAATAGATTAAAAAATAAGAAAAAATAATAATAAAAATAAAAATAATAAAAATAATAAAAAAATAATAAAAATAATAAAAAAAAATTAAAAATAATAAAAAAATATGGATTTAGCAATATAATATAGTTGAGTTGTTGTTACCCTCCAAGCACATATAATTAGAAAGGTTCCAAGTTTGAATCTCACAGAAAATAATTTTTACTATTAATATTACAATATCTATATTATAGCATGACTGCATAATCCTGCTATAGTCAGATTATAGAATCTGTAATCTGGGCTATACCAAATCTTGGAAGCTAGTGTAATTCTAGTACAAAAAATTCAGAGATGCTATCCCTTAAACTGTAATCCAGGCAAATTTGCCTGGATTTTTTTTAAAAATATTACATTTTTTTAAATAAAATAAAATTTATTAAGCATAGGGTATACTTTATTTATAGAATTTTTTTTTTTTAAAGTGCCCGTCTTGGGACTTAGAAATTTTATTCAAGATATTAGGGCCGTCAGTATCCTCTAGAGGAAATACCAGCATTTGTTACATAGACGAGGATACATCTAGCCACACATACACTTTTGGTGTCTAATTTTAGTGGTACGCCCAAGGGTTCCAAACTAGCTGCCATACTTGCAACCCAACTATGGGAATTGGCTATTTAAACTCTCTGATCCTAGACGAGGATACATCTAGCTACATGTACTAGCTGCCATACTTGCAACCCAACTATGAGAATTGGCTATTTAAACCCTCTGATTCTAAACGAGAATACATCTAGCCACACATACACTTTTGGTGTCTAATTTAAGTAGTCCACCCAAGGGTTTCACACTAGCTGCCATACCTGCAACCCAACTATGGGAATTGCCTATTTAAACTTTCTAATCCATGTTCCGCCTGCCAACCCATCTTGTATCACTAGAACAGGCCTGTTACATAAGTCAGTCAGCAAGTTCCGGATACTTATCCATTGCCTTAGGACCCAGCTGGGTATTCCCGGTCCTGTTATCCTCTACAGGAGACTGGTAGAGTGGTACCTGTCCCATATCAGCTATTCACCTACACTTCGGTACTTATAGCTATGACCGAGGCCAATACTTGCAAGACAGGGTTACCCCTGTTCTCTTACCAATACCTACTTCTGCCATTATAAAGTTCGCTCCAACCCCAGTACCCACCATTACTTTCCTACCGGTTCTTCACTGATTTTCCCAGACTTCCAATTCAGTTGGCCCAGAAGGGTTGAACTACCCGGCATTAGGTGCCATTATGGTTTTTCTCCCTCTGATATCTACTTTTATAACATAGGTCCTTTTTCTCCGGTACCCAATCTGGCAGCCAGGTTGGTAGACCTTGTCCTTGAGGTCGACGTCTGGTACTTCAGCTCCGGTCCAATATTCTGGTTTTGGTAGCACCGTCGAAGATCTTTGCTACCTCCTTACTCGGGTCTTGCCAAATGGGTTTCTGTTTTCCTGGTTCCTTGGATTTGTCTGTATCACGAGATACAACTTCGCCCGAAAGCTCCCATTTGAGATGGTAACCAAGGACTACAGGTAATGTACCCAACTGATTAACAGGAAATAGTTACCGGAACACAGGTCTATTTTTTCAAAGCATCATCAATGGGATTTGAACTCTAGACCAGCCACTTGGGGGTGACAACTTACCAACTTCTCTATGTCACCATACCCATTTATAGAATATTTTCTTTAAAAGATATTTTATAAACTTTATTATAAAAAATTTTTTAAAATTATTAATAAACTTTAAAATTATTAATAAACTTTAAAGCAATTAAAGTTTAAAGTTTTTATTTTAAAATTTTTACTATAAAATTTTTCTTTAGGTTTTCTTAAATTTTATATGTTTCCGTCTATAAAAAAATCTTTCACTTCTAATACAAGTTCTAATTTTTACAAATAATCACAAAAGTTGCAATAATAAAAGTTGTAATCCTTTTAATAAACTATATCATTCTATTAAATCAGGAAGCTAGAGTTAATATAATAGAGTTTGCCAAGAAAAAGTAGATAATTTTTTTGAATAAAAAAATTTTTAAAATTGTCTATTTTTAGCTTATTAGCAACTTAAACTTTTTTTTTAATATAAAATTAAATACTACTATAATATAATCCTTATTTTCAAATATTACTAGGCTAATGCATAGCATTTTATGTCCGGAGCTCATTATATGATGTTTATCATATTACACAAACGCGTTAATATTGGTAACATTAAAAGCACAAATATAGACACGTGTGCGGACAGACAAAAAATTTCCAAATTCCATTTCTTATAAGATTTATAGCAAATATATCAAAAAAGTAAAATTTGTCAAGATTTTTACAATTGAAGCACATCAGGAAGGTAATTTTTGTATCACTTCGAATAAAAACTTAGGGACTGTTGCTATACTCCGGCCAATCAAAAAAATTTAATTAAATATCTAAATTCGTGATCTGCCCAAGAACTAGTGAAATAGCATAGTAAATCGTGGGGAAATTTACTATTGTTTTTTGTCTTTTTCAGAATCTGGAGTTTTCCAAGAAACAAACCGATTTTTTACTAAATAAATATCTCATTTAAATTAAATAAAAGTTGTAGAGGAGAAAATTCCAGTCATAATGGCAGTTAAATTATTAAAATCAGCAAAGTGGATCACGAAATATGAGCATTTTTGTTTTTGCGACTATATGGTGTAAACAAAAAAGTAAACCTATAATTGTGAAGACAAAAATGCTCATATCCACTAGGCTGATTTTAATGATTTAACTGCCATAATTACCAGAATTTTTTCCTCTACAATTTTTTTTTTTTTTTTTTAAAAGATGAGGTCTTGCTCGTATCTTTATTGGGTAACTTATATAAGAGGTTGTTTGAAAGCAACAACTTAAATTATACAGTGACAATTACATATAAATTACATGCAAGAATAAGGGCTCAGACTAATTTATCTGCGACCTAAACCTACTAGAGTGGTCAAGACTCACCTAGATTTGAATAGTTAAAATGTGATTAGTGGGGGTACTGTATTTGATCCACAAAGTGGACCAAATACTGATTTTGCGGGATGCTTGCCCTAATGGCGGGCATGTATTGTTGTTTGTATGTAGCTGATCTGGGAACCCACAGAGGCAGTGGTAGGAGAGTGCTGTTCGTCGACGTCGATGGGGTTTGGCCCGAGGAGGATGTTTCCTCTACAACTTTTACTTAACACAAAAGAGATATTACTTAGTGAAAATCGTGTTGTTCTTTGGGAAACTCCAGATTTCAAAAAAGACAAAAAATATATAGTAAAGATATCCCTACTATTTACTATATTTTTTCGCTGGTTCTTAGGTGGATCACGAATTAAGTTATAAAAAATATAGATTATAAGCATATTTATAGCAATTTTCCAGCCAAATTTGCCTGGATTTGCTTACAGTTTAAGGGATAAGAACAAAATAAGTTTAGCAAGACCTGAACAAAGAGTAGCTAGATTTCAATTGTACTTGAACTGGACCCAAATAGGCAAGAGCCTTTATAGCAAAAGGGAGTATACCAACTTGGTTGCTAAAGTCATACTGAAGAGAATAAGCATGTATTACAAAAGCATAAACCAAGAAAAAAAGGAAGCTCACAAGCATTTAAAGCCTGGCTGCCCAATTTTTCTGGGCTAACTAGAAAGGTAGTTTAGAAAAGGAAAAGAGTACTAGAGTTGTAATTTTTACAAGAGCAAAAGTAGATAATAGAGTAGTTGCAAGATAATCTCCTAACTACAAGTGTAAGCTACAGTAAATATTCAAGTTACTAAAGTATAAATGAATATCTAGAATGCAAACAGAAACTACTTTACCAAGTTTTTCATTGAGGATAACAGAACCGGGATTACCTGGTTAGGTTTTAAGAATAATAATAGCATCTGGTATAAACCTTAACTGAATAATATATCAGAGAGTTGTACTAGTATTGCAGTATAGGTTGGCAGGAGAGACAGAGCAGTGTGTTTTAATAGGCAATTCCTATGACCCCATACAATATATAGATAGGTAAGGTGACTTTCAAATTTTTTATTAATACTGTATGCAAGACTTTTTTATAATATCAGTATGCAAAATTTATATCTTACAATCAAAAAATTAAAAAAATAAGCAAATTAAAATTCTAACCTTGGTTATAGTATAAAATTTTATCATCAAAAAAGTTTTTATAGTACAGATTTGCTCAAATGTTTTAAAAAATCAATTATTAAAAATCTGTTATCAATAAATAAAATTTTAAAAATCTGTAAAAATTAAAATTTGTACAGAATATTAATCAATAAATTTGCTATATCATGGTTTTGTATATTTTTTTTATTAAAAAAAACACATTACATTAGAAAATTGCTAAATTTCTAATTATTTTTATTTTATTATTACAATATTTATTTTAATATATAATAAAATATATATTTATTTTTTCTTATAGTACTATAGGTATTATATTATTTTCACTACAAAAATGCATACAAACACACTCAACTTACTACAAAAATGCTCTACAAGAACACTACAATAACACCATCAAATCATTACAAAAACACTATTACTTCACCACAAGAATGCATACAAGAATACAATTAATTCACACCAATTCAGTACAAAAACGCTCTCAAAGTTACCACAAGAATATATCAACTTTACCACAAGAATGCTGTATAATCACCACAAGAACGTCGTCGAATCACTACAAGAATGCTATCACTTTACCACAAGAACATGTACAAGAATACTGTCTATTCACTAAAAGAACAACAAATTCATTACAAAAACACTGCCAAGTTACTACAAGAATGTTGTCACTTTACTTACCAGAATGTCAAATTAGCGCAATAATGCTATCACTTCACTGCAAGAATGCTGTTGAAACACCACAAGAATCCTGTCAAAACACCGCAAGAATGCTATTGAAACACCGCAAGAACGCCGTCGAAACACCACAAGAATGCTATCAAATTATTGCAAGAATGCTGTCATTTCACTGCAACAATGTCAAGTTGCACAAAACACTACAACTAAATTACCAAGAATGCTGTATAATCGCAAGAATCAGAAAAAGCACCAGAAAGACTCTCAAAAACACTATAAATGATCAAAAAATATAAAAAATATATTAACGTAAGTTATATTGAAAAAAAGAAAAAAACGTAAAAAAAATTTATTTATCTTTATGTAGGTTCGTAATCTACAATCCAAATTTTCTACATATAGCGAAAAAATAAAAAACCTAAAAAATCAAAACATAAATAACAAAATAAAAAAAAAGAAAAACAATTAATTAAAATAAAAAAAATTAAAATAATAAATATAAAAAATAAATAAAAAAAGTAAAAATCGAAAACATTAAAAAATAAAAAAAATATTAAAAAAATTAAAAAATAACGATAAATAAATAAAAAATAAAGAACGAAAAAAAATTAAAATAATAAATAAAAAAATACAGTTTTAATAAATCACACCACTAGTGCTCAACACCACAATGATTTTCACCAATCAAATTTTTTAAATGCAGTGTAATGTAAAGATCAGGTGTAACATAAAATTTTTGTTGGTTTGTTATTTTTTTTTAAAAAATACCTTCTAACTCAAAATTTTATCTATGAAACCACCTTTTTTAAAAAAAAAAACCCCTTGCGAAATTTTACTATATACTATGCCTCACCCTAACCCTAACTATTAACTCTAACTCAACATTTATCAACTTTAACTTTTGTTTATTTTTTTTTGTTTATTTTTTTAATATTGATCTTCACATTACACCGCATACTGGTGTTGGGCACCAGTAGTGCGATTTAGTACTACTGAAAAAATAAATATAAAAAGTAAAAAATTAAAAAAAAAGTAAAAAATAAAAAAAATAAAAATATAAAAAGAAAAAATATTAAAAATAATATTAAAAATAAAAAAAATTTAATTAAAAAATAAATAATATACAAAAATTTAAAAAAATAAATAAATAAAAAAATAATAAAAAAAATCAAAAATTAAAAAAAAATAAAAATAAAAATAAAAAAATCGAAATAAATAAAAGAATAAAATTAAAAAAATGGCATTAAAAAAAATTCAAAAAAAACATTAAAAAAATAAAAATAAAAAAAAATTGAAATATAAAAAAAAATAAATAATATAATACATAAATAAAAAAAAAACTATTAAATAAAAAATATAAATAAAAAAAACAAACCGTTAAATAAAAAAAAAATAATAAATAAAAAAAACATTAAAAATTTAAAAAAAAATATTAAGTATTTTTTAAATGTTTGTTTTTATTATTTTAGTTTATTTTAGTTTTATTTATTTAATTAGTTTGTTTTAGTTTTATTTATTTAATTTAAACATGTTTTTTTATTTTAATTTATTTATCTGTATAAATTATTTATTAAATATATATGTACAGTACTTTTATTTTTTAGTTTATTTATTTTAATCAATTTATGCAAGTCTTTGATTAAAAAGATTTGACTATTAAGCATATGCAAGGTAACTATTTTTGTAATATGCATATATATAATAGTGGGAATAATTCTGGTTTAGGAAATAAGAGCCACGACATTTGTTGTTTTCCTAGGGGTAGCTTATTTTCAAAATAAAAATTTTGTTTCATTTGAAAACTGTAGTATTGTTATTTCTGAATTTATGCTAAAAATATGCAAACAATAAACCTTTGTATATAGAATTTTAATATAGAAATAAGCAATTTAAAATTTTAACTTTTTTAATAATTTTTTAAAAGAATATGCTAATGTAAACCTTACTTCATTTAATTTGTTTATGATGGTGACGCATTCTTTGATCTGACCTATCTATATATAGTTCGGGGTCCTATTCTATAGTTGGGTGGCAAATATGGTAGCTAGTATAAAACCTTAGAGTGTACTACTTAAATTAGATACCAAAAGTGTATATATAGCTAGTTGTATCCTTATCTATATAACAAATACTAGTGAACCCCATGTGGGTTACCAATTGCCCTAATATCTTGAATAAAAAGGTTCTAAGTCCCAAAATGGGCACTTTAAAATTAAAAATATTAATAATAAAAAAATTAATAAAAATCTAATCTATTCTAAATAGTGAAACAATAAATAAAAAAATTAAATACTCATATTAATATTAAAAAAATTTTTTACTATTGCTATATTCATGTATCTACATTTTTGCACTGGCCTATACTTGTTTATTTGTTTATTTCTTTATTTAAATAGCATGCAATAATGCAAGATATAAATTCTAGCTAAACCAGTAATTGTTAGATCTTAGGATTGGTTTATTATACTTGTGGCTGAGGAATAACATAAAATGACTTTAAATTTATTTTTGCAAGAATTCATGCTCACAGCCCAAGAGTACAAATGCTTCAAAGCCTTAAAGGTACAAAAAATCAGAAAAAGTTTAGATGCAGTAGTTATAGTTAATTAAAATGTATTTAAAGATCTCTATTTTAAAGTTTCTTAGACTTCAATAACTTTAAATAAGTTAATTATATTTAATAAGAATTAATTTCTCAAGTTTTATTTCTTTTATTGAGGTACAATTATAACTTAGAACTTTATTTTTTATTTTTTTTTTATTTTTATCTTTATTTTTATCTTTGCTAATTTATTTTAATATATATTTATAACAATTGATATATTATTTGCTGCCCTTATTCTAATTATTTTTTCTAATTTGTTTTTAAAATTTATTGACATCACTTAAAATCCTTATTTTTATTTTAGCATTGTATCTTTTAAATCATATATATCAATTATATTCTAATTAAATTAATTGCATAACTCGCAATTTGATCTAATTAATTAATCAGCTTGGTTCTAATTTACAGAGTTTGTAATTTTATATTCATGCTTACTATTTAAAAGAGGTCCATATTATTTTACAGATACAACTTACCAACACCATTTCGTCAACGATCAATTTACTGATAGGCTTGTTTTACAGACAACCAGTTCACTGATACTCAACTTACAGACAAGCTGACTTAACTAACAAGAATATTTTTTAACAATTAATTCACTAAAAGTATATTTTACTTACAAGATTGATTTACTAACAAGCTTATATTAATGACAGTATAATTCACTAACAGTATATTTTATTTAATTGCTAATCTGGATAAGATCAGCAGAATTTCTATATTAAAATTGGAACAAAATTCCTATGATATTAACTATATGCTTCAATCTGAGCAGAGTCAAATGAAAAGTATTTTTTTATTAAGTTAACAATATATGTTGATTAATTTAAAGTTGTAGAGCTTGTCAAGATGCATCTAATAGTAGTTAGATCATCCAAATCGGCCTAGTGGATAGAGAGTTATTATTAAAAAGCAATTGGCTAACTATATAAAATATCTATGTAAACAAATATTGTATACCTAGAGATTTTATATAGTTAGCCAATTGATTTTAATAATAACTCTCTATCTACTAGACCGATTTGGATGATCTAACTACTGTTAGATGCATCTTATGAGCTCTACCCCAAGTGGCAGATCTAGAGTTCAAATCCTACTAGCATCGCTTTGGAAATAGAACTGTCTCTCATCGATTAGTTGGGTACATTACTTTTAGTCCTTGATTACTATCTTGAATAGGAGCTTTTAAGTGAAGTTGTATATCATTATACAGACAAATCCAAGAAACTGAAAAAATAGAAACCTATTTGACAAGTCCCGCCTGAGTAAGGAGGTAGCAAAGATTTTTGACAGTGCCACCAGAACTAAAATATCAGGCACCGGAGCCAAAGAACTGAACGATAAAAGATCTTCAAAGGAGGAGGTTCACCAACCTGGCTGCTGGAGTATATTTCAGAAGTACCGTATATTGCCGAAAATAAGCTACCTATTTTTGCACAATTTTGGGGTCAAAAAATCGGTGATAGCTTATTTTTAGCGTATAGCCGTTTTTTGAAAAAATTAAAAAACGTACTAATAAAAAGTTGTCCAAATGATACCAAATTTTTACTATAAGTGTATTTTGATGCGCTGAACAACTTTACTTAATCGAATTTTGAAGTTTACTTAGTAAAAAAAAGTTTTATATGTAGCAACTGCCAACGTGTTTATTTTTGATTTTTGAAAAAAATTAGGTGGTAGCTTATTTTCGGAGTAGCTTATTTTCGGGAATCTACGGTAGGTACCAGGGAAGAATTTAAACTATATGGCACTTAATGCTGAGTAAACCGACCCTTCCAAGCTAACTGAATTGGAAGTTTGGAAATATTAAAGAAGAACCAGTAGAAAGGTAATGGTGGGCACCAGGATTAGAGTGAACCTTACAAGGGCAAAAGTAGATAATGTTAGTAGTTGCAGGGTATCACCTGACTACAAGTTGTTTACCTCGATGAATATGTAAGTTACCGAAGTGTAGGTATTACCTGGTTAGGACAAGGACTGCTTTACCAAGTTTTCTGCCAAGGATAACAGGACCAGGGATACCTGGCTTGGTTCTAGGGATAGTTGATAAGTATCTAGAACTAGCTGACTAACTTATATAAGGGGAGTAACAAAAATCAGGTGATTTTTTAGAGGGGGAGGGGGGTAAAAAAAGTTAAAATTATATATAAGAACCTGACTATTTATATATTAAGAAAGAGGGAGGGGGTAGGCCTCTGATAAAAAATAATCAGGTGATTAATGACACTGCCCTAATGGGCCTGTTTCAGTGATACAGTATGGGTTGGCAGGAGGAACAGAGATTAGAGAGTTTAAATAGGCAATCTCCTAGCTGGGTTGCAGGTATGGCCAGTGTTGTCATGGAACACAGACATGGACGACGGACAGTCCGGGATGGGACGTCTGGGACATGTCCGCCCAGAATTTTTTTTGTCCCAGACATTTTGCGACTCAACACATGATCATCTACTAATAAATTCGTATAATTCCGCAATTTGATTGGTTTTATCTGGTGGACATGTATCATGTTGGGACATTATTGCGGACATGTCCTGGACATCCCATCCTGGACTGTCCGCGTCTCTGAAAAATCGGCGGGACAATGTTCGTGTACAACACTGGGTATGGTAGCTAGTATGGAACCCACGGGGTAAACCTTTGGGTGGGCTACTTAATTTAGATGAACAAAAGTTGTATGTGTGGCTAGTTGTATTCTCATCAATGTAACAAATACCGGTGGTCTCCTAGAAAGACACCAACGGCCCTAATCTTTTGAATAAAAATTTTCCAAGTCCCAAAGTAGACACTTTAAAAAAAAATCTAGATGTTTACTTTAACCCTAACCAGTATTTAAAATTTGATGTTCTCAGTATTCTCAAAGAATATTTAACAATTTTATGAACATGAATTATTGAAAAATGGTCTCAATTTGAGAACATTTAATAAAATTTTTTAATATTAAAAAATTTTTGATTTTCTAATACTAAGAACATTTAAAATTTTTAAGAATACTTAAATTTTAAAAAATATTTTTTTGATAACATAAAATCAAATTTGAAATAAGCTTAAATAATTTTTTGTATTAGGATTGTTGGGATTTTTACTATCAGGATTTTTTTTTTGATTTTAACTAGCACCTAAATAATAAAAACTTCTAAAAAAAATAGCCAATTAGAAAATGCAAATTTTAACTATTTCAGATTAGCTCATCAAAGAATTTGAATATACAGAGGGCTATAGTGCCCGCCGTAAGTATCCGACCCAGTGTAACTTCACGTGCATTGTACATACAACCTTAAAATTTTCTCACGACAAACAATGATGCAAACGCTGATCATTCTTACCATTTGCAGGCAATTTATCCATTTACCAGAGCAATGTTCTCCGCCCAAATTCTGAACCTTTAAAATGCCTCTTCCGCTGCATAAGCGATATGAAATCATTTTTTTGCACTATCATTCCAAAGGTCCGAAGCTTGGGCTTGGTGCTACAGCAAAGATTGTAGGCTGTAGTAAGTCTACTGCGCTTTATTGGGTAAAAAAATGGGGGGAAACAAAAAATTTAAATGATGAACAAAAACCTGGTCGAAATCAGATCACCACTCCACGGCAAGATGCAAAGATCCTTAAGCTTGCAAGTGACAAAGAAAATGTAACTGCTGTTGAAATACAACAGGAAATGGAAAAACGAAATGTTAGCATTAGTGTACGCACTATTCAAAAGCGTCTACGTGAAGGTGGGTCAAAATATATGGCGAAACTTTCCAAACCACTTCTCACAGAGAAGCACAAAGAGAAACGGCTAAAATGGTCAAAAGATCATCGGGATTTCGACTGGGACCAGGTAATATTTACAGATGAAAGTACATTCCGTTTGAATCAACCGCATCCAAGAACCTGGCAGTGGTCTGGGCGGCGTAAATTATGGCGGTCCGTTAAGCATCCATTGAAGCTCAACGTGTGGGGTTGTTTTTCGTCTTCGGGCTTTGGCAAGCTGATTTACTTTTAGCACAACTTGAATGCCAAATATATGGTTAAGATATATGAACAAGGTCTCCTCCCGTCTGCTGAGCTTCTTTTTGGGGCCAATTCGGATAAATGGATTTTGCAAGAAAACAACGACTCGAAGCATTGTGCAACTTTGTCAAAGAATTGGAAGGAAGAAAACAACGTCAAGGTTCTTCCATGGCCATCTGTTTCCCCCGACCAAAATCCTATTGAAAATGTTTGGAGATTGTTAAAAATTAAAATAGCAAGAAAAAAAATTAGAACTCTTGCAGGATTAAAATCGTGTTTGGTAAAAGAGTGGAATGCATTAACCTGTGAACTTGCTACTAAATTAGTCCGTAGTATGGAAAGGCGGGTTGAGGCTTTAATTGAAGCCAATGGGGATTACACAATGTATTAGTAGTCTAAACGAATCATGTATTTTTTAATAAAAAAAAATAAAGTTTTATCTTGCCTCTCTTTGTGTTATAGGGGGTCGGATACTTACGGCGGGCACTGTACCATTGCATTGTGGACACTTTTTGGATTGTAATTACTCAAAATCAAGTTAAGTAATAGTAGCACAAAATTAATGTCACATGTTTAATAGATTACACAGTATAATATATTAAAATTTTGTTCAGTTTCATTAAATCACACAGAAGTTATATAAAAATTACCAAAATTGTGATTTTTTAATTGGTACGAATTTTAATAATCAATGGGTCCTCTGCCATCTTCTATGCAAGTATCAACCTGATTGATCATGCTATAAACTAGCGGACAGCAAAGTTCTGGTAGTGGGATTTTTAATTGTCTAGTCCTTTTTTTTTTGCGCCTCTGCACCCAACATCTTGTACTTTTTTATGACGTTCTCTACAGAAGTTTTGTAGCAGCCAACTGGGTACAAAGTAAATTTTCACATTTTTAGACATAAATTATTGCTCCATGTTGACTTTTCTGTTAAATCTTTCATACTACTCATATTTGTGGAAAAAAATTTTTTTTTAGTTTACACACTTTTTATATTATGTCACTTTACCTTGGTGTTACACAACATTTGTGTAAAATTTGAAGCAATTCTAAAAAAAATTTAATTTTTGTGAATTTTTTTAAAAAAAATATTCCAAAAAATTGATCTTTGTACCAACCCAAAAATGCCTATTTTTTGTATAACTTCTATGCATTCTAACAAAATTGCACAAAATTTTAGTATATTATACCATGTAATTTACCAAAACGTGACTTTAATTTTGTGCTACAGTTACTTACCTGATTTTGTGTAATTACAATCCAAAAAGCATCCACATGCAATAGTAGCTCCCTGTATATAAAAGAAAAAAAGTGAAAATATACTAAAACTAATATTTAAATCATCTTGGTGCACTAAGGGAAGTGCAGTAAATTACATGATTAGGGTTTACATAGGTTCGACCCCTAGTGATAGAACTATTGACCAATCAAATTTTATAATATTTAAAAAAAAACTCAAAAATGTCTTTGACCTGGAAAATACTACCATATAATCGACAAAAGTCGCTATATAGTAAAGTTTAAATTTTACTAAGTAAATCGATTAATATTACTTAAGTAACTTTATTCAGCAGGTCAAAATACACGTACTATAAAATTTTTATAAGATTGGAGAATGTTTTATTAATTGCTTTTGATTTTTATATTTGACGGAAAAATTAAAATTTTTTAAAAAAATTATTTGACTCACAATCGACAAAAGTTGCTACATAGTAAAGTCTAAATTTTACTAAGCAAATCGCTTACTGTATATGTTCGAAAATAAGCTACTACCTAAAATAAGCTACCCTCTGATTTTTTTTAAAAATCTAAAAAAATTTGTTAGCAGTTGCTACATATAAAACTTTTTTTTATACTAAGTAAACGTCAAAATATCGATTAAGTAAACTTGTTCAGTGCATCAAAATACACCTATATTGAAAATTTGGTGTTATTTGAATAACTTTTTATTAGTACGTTTTTCAATTTTTTTCAAAAAATGCTATATTTCGAAAATAAGCTATTTTACGATTTTTCGTGTAATTTTTTGGCCAAAAAAGGTAGCTTAATTTCGGACACATACGGTAAGTAACCTTATTCAGCAGGTCAAAATACACTTATTACAAATTTTTATAAGTATTTGAGAATTTTTTATTAATTGTCTTTTGATTTTTACTTCTAACAGAAAAATTAAAATTTTTTAAAAAATATATTCACCCTACAATTGACAAAAGTCACTACATAGTAAAGTCTAAATTTTACTCAGCAAATCGATAAAGATCGCTTAAGTGTAGAGTGTATGTAGATCATTTTTTATATAATCTATATAATATTTTAGTTTTTTACATAGTAAATAAAAAAATGCTTCTTATAAAACTTTTTAATATCTTAACCAATTTGTAACAAATTTATATATTATATAGTTTGATCCAGTATGTTTATAATAGTAAAGTTACACAATATGCTTTGTGTTTAAAAAAATTAACTTTACATATAATTAATATTTTCAAGGTCGCTATGTTTTTTCTGGATAGTACAAAGAATTGCTAATCCTGATTGGTCGAATCACATGATAGTAACATATTGTCATATGATGTGTTATACAAAGTTGATCTACAATCTATTTATATAAATTTGGAAATGTGTACACTCTACCCTTAAGTAACTTTATTTAGCAGGTCAAAATACATTACTACAAAATTTTTATAAGTATTGAAGAAATTTTATTAAATGACTTTTGATATTACATTTGACAGAAAAATTAAAATTTTTTAAAAAAATATTTACTTTAATATTATTAGCTATTTAGACTATATAAATATAGGACATGATAGATGGGGGACCTCTCTAGAAAATTACGTGATTTACTGCACTTCTCTAATTAAAATAACTAGAATGATATTTTATATATAATAAATCTTATTTTAACTTTATACCATCTAATACTATGACTCTAATTCTAAATTTTTATCTCATATGCTTAGTTTATTTACAAAATTAGATTTTGTATTACTTGCACAAATAAGTATGCATCTATAAATAATAATATTAGATATATACCCCACATAGTAGCTCTTGATGAAAATAAAAAAATTTCAAAATCCATATATTTATATCTAAAATTTTACAAAACTTGAATATCTTGTGACTAGTAATCCTATTTAGATGATTTTGGTACCATTTGATTTGTCTTAGTAAGACAAATCCAATAATATCAAAATTATATCATTTGGATTACTGGATTGCAAGATTTTTACAAAAAACTACTGGTTATAAAGTAATTTTATAATGACCAATAGTATTGTGAATAATTTTTGATTCAGTAATCCAAATTAAATGAAATTGGTACCATTCAACTCCTCTCACCGAGACGAATCAAATAGTACCAAAATTATTCAATTTGGACCACTAGGTCAGAATTTAGACCAATTTTTCTAAAAAAATTATGTTATATTTTTTTGACCCCTCTACTTATTGAAAAAATATTATATTTCATCTGACCTCTCCTCCTACTTGTATAATGTTATTTTTTAACCTTTTGGCTTATTGCCATCAGAGCACATTTGGTATACTTTTTATTTCACTTGTATTAGTTATAAGGACCCAGAGAGTTCTTATATCTTTTATTATATGATCTATTTTTTATTTTCTAATTTATTCTAACAATCTATAGACCATTTACTTTTCTAAGTTCCATACTTAGTTCTTTTGAATCATTCTATTCTTGCTATGCCCATGTGGGGCTACTCTACTTTCTATCCAACTCTTCATAAAGTACTTTAGTATAATTGCTTATATAGCAGTCCTATACTGCTAGCTATTCGGGAAGCCCAAGATATAATAACGAATATTTTTGTAATTTTGATGACGAATTTGATAACTAATAGAAGAATCAAAAAGGGACCGCTCAAGTATCAATTTCAATGATTTGGATTATCCACTAATCAAATCGAAAATGATGCTTGAGAAGAATTTAGTAACGTCATAAATTGCATATTTGAATTTTCATCAAAAATTTTATGTAAATATAATGATATTTGAGACTATTACATTCACTTGTTAATCACATTGAGATTGGCGCTTGAGAACAACCATTAACTGATATATAAATATATCATAAATTATGCAATTTTCTAGATTTCAATTGGATTATAAAATTCACAAAACTCCATGGCGGAAACAAGATTTAGATGCCAGTAATTGTCAATCCAAAGCGAAAGAAAACAAAATTGCCACAAATATTTTTTGAATATTTACTAACAAATATGGCTTAGTTTAGATCTTCAAAAATTTAAATACAATTATCTAACAAGTCATGCGCTTGCCCATGCACTGGGAGTTTTTTTTTTTTTTGCGTGGTCAATGCTATCTAATTGTATGATTTTAAAATTTTTACTAAAAACTTGTTCGTAGTTAGTATTTGCATATAAGATCCGATTGATTTTCTGAATCAATTAGTTTTAGTTTTATTATGGGTTATTACAATAGTTTTGTTGTACGTTCATTTAAATTGGGATTAAGGTCCAGCTAATTTACGCTGAAGATTATTATAATTATACTATGGGTTATTGTAAGAATTTTTATTGTAGGATTTATTTTTATCTTATATAATTCAAAAATGACTAAAATCGGTTGGTTTCGTTCAATGAAAAACTCTGCTTATTTGCTGTGCTATGGTTGACTGTTCTTGTTTTTTTACTTTAAAATTTGTCTGCCCCTTCCTGGTAGTCAAACTGGGAAAATCCAGAATTCCCATAATGAAATTTTTCTAGGCCAGTCCACTTATGTTTTATTATAGCTGTTTTCAAAAAGTGATTTTTATGACATATACCCATATGGTGAATTAGAAAATCAGAAATTTAATAATTAACTTTTTTATCACGGTCATAATGCACTTTTTAGTGCGAGATGCTTAATCAACACATATTTTAGGTTAGATAATTAATGACGTCCGTTGTAATTTTTATATTATTAACTATGTAGCAATTAAGCACCTCATATTGATAAGTGCGTGTTACCCTTTTCTAATTATTATCTTTATCGCTATATAAACAAATTATTGCAATGTATATTATTTTGTTTTTATAATTATATTAATATTGATGGCGGATGCACTAGATAAAAAACTTATATACAAAAGAGGGACTTGCTTTAGTTGTCGAAAGTGTTTATACTGTGCAGTTTATTTGCAAACACAAAAATTCAAATGTGAAATTACAAAACCACTACTAGAGGCAATCGACCTTGAGAAAAACAATTAATTCAAAAAGGCATAAAAATGGTTAATAAAAAGGGCAAAAAAATGAAAAATAATTAAAAAAAGGATTAGTATATTAAATTCAATATTTTAAACGATTTTTCATAAAATTGCATTATTATGACGTATATTTTTTACTATAATTTAATTGACTTAGTTACGTTGAATTCTTTTTCGACAAATACGAATCTTCCAATGACCAAAGCAATGCTTTCTTTAACTATTTTTTCAACCAACGTCGTTTCATTAAATCTAAAAGCTTTGAATCTATATTCTAAGAATTTGTCAATACCAGTTCAATATACGGCACTTCCGCTACAAATTTTATCTGAGCCCGTAACGTTTTTAAAGTAAGATATAGCGCAAAAAATCGAAGACATGATTTTTTTTTATTAAAGAAAAAATTTCGAGGAATTCTTTATTTATTTTATTATTATTTTATAAATCTATTGTTTTTCCGTGATTTTTTTTTTTTTTACCAATGAACGATTTTATAGCTATGCGATGAAAATGAAACGACATTTTATGATATTTTAGCTTTATTATTGATTAGTTCGAAAAAGATTAATAAAAAATTATTTATAGATCTCGATCCTTAATTAAATTATTATTACAGAATTATTATAGAAGTAAGCGATATTCAATTAATTATTTGGTATAAACATATAATGCATGTATTAATAATTATTTTCTTTTAGCTTTCGCTCGCATCAATACGACTCTGCTTCGCTATGAGAATTTCGAGAATTCAGTTATTATACAAATAGGATATAATTATTTATCATTTTAAAAGTCGTTAAAAGCGCATTGGTTATTGTTCCTCGTTATTCAGTTATTTTAATTGCTAACTAAAATTATTTTCATTAAAACTTCTCAATTTTTTTTTATTTAGGCTATTGCACGCATTAATCGCGTCTATACAAAGATTTAGCTTTACTATGAAATTACGAATAATACTAGCATATAAGTGTTCGATTTCGAAATTTGGTCAAAAAATTCTAGTTCTAGTTGTATTAAATAAAAAAGTAGTAAGCGTTTCGAAATGTGTCAAAGGAGAATATTTTTTCAATCTGTTATTCTAATTGCCAAAAATATTTTCATTATATGATTTTTTTTTTTTTTTTGCCAAATGCATGCATTAATCGAATCTCAACCAAGTTTTTGCTTTATTCAAGAAAATTTGAATTTAATTGGCATATACGAGCATGGTATGAGAATTTCGAGAAAAAAATTATAATTACACCTGCATGAATAAATTCATTGCGAATTAATAAAGTTAATTAAATTTGAATAAAGATTTTGCTTTATTACAAGAATTACGAGAATATAGATACAAATTGACATAAAGATTTATCATTTCGAAAATTCTTTCAAAGACGTATATGTTATTTTTTTTCTTCGATTAGTTGACTACCCTAATTACCCATATTTTCATTAAACAATTCGATTTTTTTTAATAGATTTTTTTTTTGGTTATCGCACGCATTAATCGAGTTTCAACTAAGATTTAGCTTCATTACGAGAGTACGAATAATATAGCATATTTGAGTTGAGCATGGTAATATAATTTTGAAAAAACTTATTATACCTGCATAAATAAATTCAGTATAAAAAGATTTTACTATGAGACTATGAATAAGAGTTTGGTTTGGAAATTTGATGAAACAATTAAAGTTTTTATCTGTATGTCGTAAAGTCGATTTAAACAGCATTTTTTTTTCAATTAGTTATTCTAATTGCCAAAAATTCTTTCATTTAAAAGTTTAGATTTTTTTAAAAATAATTTTTTTTTAGCTATCACACGCATAAATTGAATTAGGGAAAAACTTATAATTATCTTGCATGGATAATCCCGTTACAAACCTATAAACCTATAAAGCTATTTAAGGATTATTACATTATTATTTTTAACGATAATTTACATTTTCTTCCTTATTAGGGAATCTCATAGTCCAAATCTAAAAAATAATAATGAAGTTATTCAAAAATAGCACACATAAATCAATTACATTTTAGTGTTATACCGCAATTATTGAACTCCTTGAACGAACTCTAAAATTCGACTTTTTTTCTACCCAATAAGATTAGGCGATTACCTTCTGTTTTAGTAATAGTTATTTATGCAGTATTTTATCCATCCAGTACAATGAATTTATTTACCTTTTTTTAAATTTTTTGAAATCATTAAATTTTTTTTAATTATAAATACAACCATCATTCGACAAGCGAAAAAACATGAGCGCGCTTGAGCTCTCTCGCGCTTGAGCTATCGCATCGCAATGCTCTGCTCTTGAGCACGCGCGAGAAAGAGATATAGAGTATCAACTACAATCGGTTGGAATTCGTGAAACCAAAAATTACCAAAAAAAGCCATTCAAAAGAAAATCAATTACCAAAAATATCGCCAGTCCAAACAGAATTACCCCTAAAAAGTAATTTCAAAGTAACACTAAGCGCTAGCAATTATTTCTAAGCGCTAAATATATTAATTTTATAGCGATTTTATCCTACTTAGTTATAACATCATTATATTATTCCCTATTAAAAATTTATTAAGATAATTAGGAATGATATATAATTCAAATGTGAAAATTCCAATCGAGGAGGCACCAGATAAAAATAAAATTTTGGAAATAGTTTGCTCGCCTAACATGAAGCATGCTGCTACGTTAGATGAAGTTAGCAATATTAGTTTTTGGCCTACCATTAATCAAGAGCAACTATTAGAGAAAGTAAAGACAGATCGTATTGATAATATTCGTATAAATGAAAACGTGAAAAAATATTTGCAATTTCAGATAATATGCATTTTTCAATTAGTCTTGATAGAATTGATCCTTATAATTTCAGTAAGCTGAGCATATATATAATATTATTGTTATTTCAATAAATTCAAATGCACTTATTGTATCTGTTTCATTTTCGAAGTTAAAAGTTCAAAAGAAATATTACTAAATTTTCCAGATTGGCAGAAAGAAATTGACTTTTTATCATTTATTGATGACGGAAGTATTATAATGGTCAATAACAGATATTACAGAGCATATGTTTTTCCTAGTAAAAAAAAGATAATAATGATACATGAGTTTGCAAATCAATGATTGAATTGAAATATTTTAAAAATATATATATAACACTTAAAGGCAAATTGATCATATTTAATGATACGATTTATGAGATCACGATGTGGGACATTGAAAAATTATCGTCTAATACTCGTATTTTAATAGATTGGAGCTGTACACCTGAGTTTATTGAAATTAGTGACGATGAAAAATTATTATTTGTATGCACAAAGAATAAGAAAACTAAAGAAACAAGCTTATTCGCTTTTTTCCACTGAAACTGAGATTAACATATCGTCCTGTAAGTTTTTGTATTAAAATAACAAATGCTCATTTATAAAACAATTTTTTTTATGTTAATTTCTTAACTTTTATTTTAGTTACTACGAATTTGGTAATAGACAGACTTCATTTGATTGCTTCCGAACAAGGAGAAAGATTACCATATCGATGTATCAACAATTCAGGAAAATATAATTTTAATTTAATGGATCCAGTGTTTAAAATTCAATGTTCTCATGGTTCTCAATGAACATTTGAGTTTTTTTAAGAACATTGATATTTAGAAAAGGTTCTCTTATTTGAGACATTTATTCTCTTGAAATGTTCTCAATAAGAACATTTATAAAATTTTATGTTCTAGACTTTCTTTTCTATTGAGAACAATAAATTATATAAAATGTTTATCAATTTGATAATATGGTTTGATTGTGACAAATTCTGTGTAAATATAGCACATATGTTTAAAGTTGTACAATATGAATAACAAATAAATATTTAAGAAAACAGCCTTAAGATTTTTAAAATAAAATATTTATTAACCATACAGTGTGTTTTTATATAAGGATATCATTATTGTGTAAACTAATATATAGATAATTTGGATCAAATAATATGCCAATACTAAGCAAGTAAAAAAGACACAAAGTATTTAGTATGAAGTTTAAATAGTTAAATAACAAGTAATTTGATTCTAATTTATCACATTAACCAATAGTAGCATTAGTAAATATTATAGAAAGGCTTGTTTTATTATGAGCAAATATGAAAGCACTTGAAGTTTTAACAAAATTATTAAAAATTGAATCGTATAATACATTGTATTACATTGAAAAAAATATGAAGAACCATATATAAAGTTTAAAAAATTATTAATAGATAGCACAAACTTAGTGTGTGAGTTGTAAGTATAGAATATGAACATTCTTTAAAAATTAACGTTCAATATATTTAATATATAATGAACACTAAAAAGTTTTTGAGAACAATAAAATTTTAAATTATGCTCTTTTGAGAACATAACTTTAGATTTGAATTTTAAACACTGAATGGATCCTTATAAATTAAAATTTCCAATAAACGTGACTACTAAGCTCTTTGAAAAGAAACAAAATCAAGAAGCATACATAATTAAATCAGATAAATAATTTATACGAAGGATGGAGAATTATTAATTGAAGAATTAGTGTTAGATAATTGGGTCGAATACTTACGAAAAGAACTGAATGATAGAAATAGTATTACAGTTCCGTCTAAAAAGACTGTTGATATTATAACTAAAAATATAAAAACAGATTAACTAGTGATTATAATGCTATCGGAAAAGAATTTGAAGGAAAATTTTTAAAATGGGGATTGGAATTAGACGATAAATCAGTCAGACTTACTGTAGTTGATTATAATTATCGCAAAAAAAATGGAATGATACAAAAAAGCCACTAGATATTCTTCCATCATTAAAAGATATTGTCACGGAAGTTGGCTGATGCTGAAGCTCAGGGGTCTCGATTGGAAGCTATAAGCCCTGCATAAATATAAAATATACACCCAAACCCTACCCTAACCCTATAAGACAAAAGCGAAAAAAACATCCAAAAAAAAATTTAAAATTTTATATCCAAATAGGTTAAAGCTTCAGCATCAGCCAACTTCAGCATCAGCCGTGACAGATATTAATGGCAAAAAATTTATACTATATTGTGAAGTTCTTGAAAACGATGATTTCATTACGTTTACACATATTGGTGTAATCATCAGGACTTATAAAATTTCTGGAATTAAGATGCATTATTTTTGGAATGATTGGAATGATAATTTAGAAAATTTTGATTTTGAAAATACAAAATTTGATACCCCCTTAGATCGTCTTAAGGATTGGACTTCAGAACGAATTCTCCCTGCTTCAAGTTATGAAACAGTCTATAAAAATTTATATGTTAAATTTGGTGAAAGTGAACTTTTCAAAGATTTTTTGAAAAGTAATATCGAGATGGATTTTATTTAGCTTGTTATGGAAAAACTCTCATGGAAACATTTATTTCGGTAAAAGATGATAAATGGGTTCGAAATTTAGGCGGAAAATGTGTGGACCAGTGCATGGACTATAAGAATAAAAATTATTTGATTTCTAAAATTTCACTATTGAGCATCATTTTTGAAAACTTTAATTATTTATCACAAAATCATCCCGCAGTTATAGCAAGTACTTTAGCGAGTATAGGATTTGTAGTTCCTTCTACTTTCGTAATTCCAAACTCTATGGCTTCACACCTTTCCTGTTACAGAAGGTATTATAATTTATCTACATCATTTTTTGATAGATTAATTTCTAATCTATGGGTTCGTTGGATTAATTTTAAAGAAAATTATTTTCAAAAATTTCAAGAGCGGTGTCCTCTCTTTCGTGATTATATTGTAAAACCAGTCATTAAATTTTATTACGTGGCAATAGTTCAACAATATAATACTTGCAATTCCTCTACCAAATTTTGTTTCTTATCCGAAAAATATAAATTTTGGAAAGAATTAATATTACCTAGGACCAATCCTTTCACACATTCTAATAAAGTTGAAGTGATAAATGAAGAATTTTATAGATATTTAAATGGAGAAGCACTACTTAAATTTAAATGGAATGCTTATGGAAAATACTATTATTTAGCAGCTTGGGTAATTTATACAGTTTTTCTTTTGAGTTTTGTGATTGCTGCAACATATTACAAAACTATTTCTCAAACTAGTTTAGTTATTCTCTTAAAGATAACTATTTGTCTTGCGATTTGGCATTTATTTTTTGAATTACGCCAATTTATTTATGCACCATTAAATTATATATCTAGTGCTTGGAATTTTTTTGGTAATATAAACTTTAATTCATATTATGATATTAATTAGAATTTTGATCCGGTTTTTAATTAATCGATCCGATTCCAAATTCTAAATATTAATTTTGTTATATTATGACTAATATGCTCTTATTTTTTTTCAAAGATTTAGGCGCATTTTTACTTCCAATGATATCATCAATTATATGGCTTCAAAATAAAAATTTACCAACAGAATGGGCTACCTTTTCTACATTATTATTGGAAATCAAATTTCTTTTATATTTTCGTGCAATTGAATTTTCTGGTTCTTACTTTTCTATGATACTTGGAGTAGCTCAAAGGGGATTTTCGTTTTTGCTAATATTAGGTTTTATTGTATTTGCTTTTGCACATTCATTACATCTTTTATTGCGTCCTACCATTGATGTATCTTTAAAAAATCCAAGCTATTCCAATGATCAAAATGATCCGTGGAATTTAGCTGCAACTTATAACACTATAGATCCTAATGGTACAATCGAAACAAACTCTTCACTTATTGAACCCCTACTGCGACTACAAATATGTTTATGTTGATGGGCTCAGCAATTGCTGCTATTTATATTATGCTAACAGGTAAAATTCAATTTATTATATTTTTATAGTTAACTATAACTATATACATCGCCAATGTCTGCATATTAATATATTAACTTATAAAACGTGTATATTTTAATAGGAGACACAAATCCAATTTCTAACTGGGATTTAGACAACAACCCCGCTTTACTTATTTTAACGATCATATTTTCTTTTGTGGCAACTATTTACTCAATGAATTTGTTTATCGGTATACTAAGTAATGAAATAAGTGATACTAAAACAAGAGAATTATTTCTGACTCTAAGAGCTGAGGTATGACTCTTTAAACTATATTTATATTTATATACAAATTTTTAAGATTTTATCATAATAATTATATAGATATTAGAAGAAATAGAGTTATTATACCGGTACATGCTATCTCATCAACGAAGAAAAGAAAATTGGGTTCCATTTGTTATGTAAGTTGTAATTGCACGCAAAAACAAACCATTATTCCTATTAATCCAATACTTTTAAATTTAAATTTAAAGTTTTTATGAATGCCAAATAGTTAAACTTCGCGAATATATAATGGATATTCAAAAAGATAAATGATTAGGTTATAGAAAACCTTTTATTTCAAAGAACCTTAATGATGTTCTTCATCTCCTAAAGAACCGCCTTCTCTTGAGCATGTTGCGATTGATATTAAAGATCTGAAAGAATCAATGAAAACGTTGACTATCGAAGTTAAATAGTTCGATAAAAATTAGCTATGGCAATTTAATATTTATTATATCTAAAAATGGGTAGTTATTTTGATATTAACTGAAATAAATTAAAAAATAAATATTTTACGCGTCATATTTCAGTTTACTTCAATTATTCAATCGACATTCGTTATTATAAACCATAATACGATGTGTCCCGACAATCAATTCAGCGACATTTTGTTTCACCGACAAGTTTATTTCACCGACAATTATTTCATTTCATCAATAAGTTTTTTTAAAAATTGCATTAACCTTAACTTTAATTCCAAACCTGACCCTAACAGAATTACTTTGTCAGTGAAATGAACTGTCGTTGTTGTCGGTGAATTGATTGTCGGTGATATTGTCGTGCTTGAAGTTGAAAATGCTTTAAGCTGAAAATTGCTTGAAGTTGAAAATTGCTTGAAGTTGTCAATTTGGCTAAATGAATGCATCGTATTAATATGTGTTAATATATCGAATATAGGCTTTAATAAGAGGTTTTATGTGATTTGCTTCTATGAAAGAGGCAAAAGGCTAAATGTATATGAAGATACAGATTGTCGTGAACAGATTATAATAAACTATAACTAAAAATGTTAACTTTGGAAACGTGAAGACTTTCACAGTAGTCACGTGATCAATATCGTTAAGTCGCTTAACGATTGTAATTGGGTTCACACGTGTATGAAGACATGAGTATTATGTTTATTTATAAATCAGTGTATGAAACACGATTCTTTATAGAATAAGTGAATTATTTAGTAGACAACTATTTTGTCTCAGGAGGAGACTAAAAATATTTATATATTTTTTTTAAGAAAGAATATATCTATCCCGTGACATGCCCGTCCAATAGAAAATAAGACAATTTCTATGTCTAACAGTGCCACTGATCTAGTATACAGGTTTGGCCGCACTGATAAATTCATATGATTGATTAGGCCACATAAAGTTGATTTTCGTTTTGCATAACCTGATGCTTCAAAATTCCGGTTTACTGTTCGTCGGGAGAGCTGTTGTTGGAGAAAATGCTGGTTTAAATCAGGACGGTATACGATGTAAGGACACAGTGGCGCACCACCCTGGCTAAAATTATCTACTATCCTGCACTTTGTAGATTTTATTTTAATTTGTAAATAAAACAAATATTTAATATGCCTTTGTATGTATATGGCAGATATAGTAGGGTATAACAAATGTTTTGGGGTTAAGGAAATTTAGTTGGCGAAATTTATATTTTGGGAATGGTGTACGATCGGAATTGCGATCTGTGAGTCGAGAGAGAATAGTTCAAGGCTTGAGTGGCTTTTAGATCTTATATTGATCCAAGGCGTGATACAGTATAATGAATAAATCTAATTATCGTGAATCGAAGTTCACGATGACGTAAAGATTAAATAAAAGATAAAGGCAAATTAATTTATCGGCGATAAATTAGATAGTTTGAGAATTTGATTATGCAAAACGATGTATAAGATGTATTCGACTTTGTATTGCCTACTAACTTATGTGTTTATGTTTTTTTAAGATAGAACGAAATCTAAAGGACTTTATATAAGCGAAACATAAGTGCTTAAATACGTTACAAAAAAATTTTTCGGCGGTAAGATTCGGTTTTATATGATAATTCCAGGAAATTAAGATCGCCATCGTGTGATACCGGATAAAATTTATGGAAAAAAATAAATAGAATGATTGACTCAAATTTGTGACTTTTTTTAAAAAAAAAATAAAAATAAAAAATGTAGTTGGGTTATGCGAAGTGAACATTACTGACGTAATGTGAAGCTGCACTTATAAAATAAAAACTAACTAATTTGGGATAAGCTAAATTTGTGGCTTCAAAGTATGCACGTGAATAAGTACTATCGTACGTACCGGTACATCTTATTCTATATAAAGATATTGAGAATTTTAGATTTTCATCTCTTTTATAGAGGTTGATAATTTAGGAAATTTATTTTCAACGTGCTACTACAGTACTAGATTATCTCTGTATTGAAAATCGAGATTTTTTTGCATCGTACTACCTTCCACCGGCTTATTTAAATGCCCAAGAATGACACATTAAACGAATACAGCTTTTTAAGTTGTTGATTCTGCCTCTACTGAATTTATAATATTTTCACTCTATAACGTCAACGCAACAAATGTAATTATTGAATTTCTCAAGAAATATAACGAATTTCTCAACCAACTCTTCACCTATACTTAGTTATAATAACTTCCCTAATTGCCAGATGTAAGTTTGAACACGTAAATATATATAATTTCGTTTGCTTAATCATAATTTCGAGATGAATTAGTAATGCTTTATATCATAATTAATAATAGAAGAATGTGAGTATATAGTACGATTAGGCATATCAATAAATTAGCGCCAAATCAACGATTAAATCAACCATTAGGGGGTAAATGCAAAGTTTATCGCAGAATTTGTTATATTAATTCTTCATTATGACTTAGCTAATTTAATAAATACATAATTTACGTAATTTATATATGCACCAGTCTGTGAGTATAAAATATGATTAACTATATTTAAAATTCAACAGTCTATTGGTGTTAAATAATAATATTTGATAATTACGTGGTGGCATCAATTTTCAGCTCGTGAGTAAAAACTATGCTAAATTTCAACGATATATTGGTGCTAAATAATAATATTTCGACAATTACGCGGTGGCATCAATTTTCAGCTCGTGAGTAAAACTATGCTAAATTAAGAATTGATGAAATAATATTTAAACGATCTCACAAATATTATGTCAACTTTAGGGAGTAGGTTTAATATTTGCTGCATATTTTTGTTCAAAATAAATTGTACTAAATCATACTTTAAATGATTACGCAAACTATCAGGTTGTAAGTATAAACTCAACTGCACAAACAGTCATAAATGTTTTCTGCAATGTGATTTAGTACTAAATATGCTTGTATAATTTGATAATATTTCGACAATTACGCGATTGCATCAATTACCAGCTCGTGAGTACTGTACTAAATTAAGAATTGATGAAATAATATTTAAGCGATTACACAAACATAAATTATGTCAACTTTTAGGAAGTAATTTAATATTTGCTGCACTGCATATTTTCGTTCATAACAAATTGTGATTAAGCATATTTAAATGGTATCAGCCAGTAAGTATAAAATTAACTGCATATACAGTATTTATTTGTCAAAATATTTTTTATGCGAATTAGCACTAAATATGCTTGTATAATTGCACAAATATGTTATTCTAAATAAGAATGTGAGTATAAAATTAGTTTACTCTCTTTATTTATATTTTATATAAATTAAAATTATTAATTTGTGCTAAATAACTCGGAAAAATTAATTAACCAGTGAGTAAGTAAGAAATATGTCGCTAGATCAAATTTTAATATGAATTATTGATTCAACTGTTACATAAATAAATTGCTATATTAGTAAGTGAGTATGAAGAACGATATTTGTGTTAATTTTTAAAAAACAATGCCATAGCTTTAAATATGCAAATTTTACCAAATTCTCAGGATGTAAGTAAAGGACAAAATACTGCATTAATGTTTTTGCATTATAAATAAGTGACATTACTTCTTACGACTACATCTAGCTTGTAAGTATAAGTTTGAATACGTGTTGACTAAGTATTGACTATAAAATATAATTGCCCATACTCAACATATTTAAACATTCATAAATCAATCCATTTATTAGAACGTAAGTTCTATTAAGTTCTATTGTATATGCTCATTACTAAATCAATTTCAAAAATCTAATATTGAATAATTTTTTTAAATCGTCGTATAAATTATGTTAGTGAGTAAGTATAAATATTTGAGCATTATATTCATTTCGTGCTATGAGTCATACTATTAATAAATTATATAAACATTAAGCGGGTAAGTATAACTTGGTAAACTATAATCATAATGGTTAATCTGATTCTAATTAAAATCCCATAAATATCAAATATAAGGGGGTGAGCATAAAGTTCTATCATTTAAATCCATTTTAAATCTCAGCTTTAAATCAATGAACCAATGAACAAATTATATCAACACCAGGATGTAAGTAGAGTGTTAGATTACTGCATATATATTTTACCATTGAATTATTTCCAAAGAATTTTCAATAATTCACATCGCTACTAGGGAGTAAGTTATATTATGTATAAATTTAAAATCTACGTTAAACTTCAAATAATTGTTAATTAATATTATTAGTGCGTAAGTAATTATATTCATTTATTATAATTCAAAATGTATAATGCCTATAAACTTCGAATGATTTATAAATTTCACTATTTACAGTGAGTAAGTATAAAATACGATCATTTCCATTCAAAGTTGAACACATTGGCGTTAAATAATAATTCATCGATTACATAAATTTTATACCTATCAGTTCGTAAGTACTAAGTTAGGTTATTTAATATTTATTGTCGCGGCTGATGTGATGCTGAAATTTGGGGCATGATTCGAAAATATGAGCCCTGCTAAAATCTAAATATACTCATTAAATATCAAACCCTACCATAACCCTAAAAAAAAAAAAGCGACAAAAAAGCCTTCCAAAAATTTTAAAATTTCGTATCATATAGGACCAAATTTCATCATCAGCCGCGATATAGACATCTATTTAAATCGAATTCTATGATTAATAATTTCATAAACTACCAGGAAGTGAGTTTTGAATGTGGGTGCTAATTCGTTAAAATGTTAGGATAAAATTATTACCAAATCATTTGAAATGCCAGGAAGTAAGTTTAAAACAGTACGTTCAATGATTTGCTAAACAAGAATTTATATTAATATTTCAAGCAATGATGCAATCTTCTAGAGAGTAAGTCTGAATTCATCACGCATACAGCATTTAAATAAATTTAATAATTAATTATACTTCAAAAAATTGCTTAAATTATATCAAATACTAGAGAGTAAGTTTAACATTTTATGTTCATGAATTTTAATGAATCACTCATAAATCATAATTCATAATTAGGTTGTGGGTACAAAATTCGATTATTTACGAATCCATTGAAAGTAAATGCTAAATAATCATCAAATAATTGCAGGAAGTAAGTTTTAATATTATTTTATTTGATTACAAATTGATTACATGTTGATGCTAATAATACTTTAAATGATTTCAAAAATTTTTAATCACTAGAAAGTGAGTGTAAAATTCGATTAATTATTAGTTATAAACGAAAGTTATTAAATACGCAAATTGTACAAACTTTATAATAGACTGTGAGTATTAATTTTAATTATTAACGTACATTTGTTTATGTATCAGAGTATTAATGCTAATTAATAATTCTTTAATTACCTGAAATGAATTGAATTGAATCAACAAAGTTTGTAAGTAGAAAGTTAAGTTTTTTATGCATAAATATGTTAATCAAATTAACATTGTAGTATTGTTAATAATGCAGGATGTGAGTTTTGAGTACCTATATTGATTCCAGAATTTGCTATGAAGTATTACTAAATAAGCACCTCAAATTATTACATAAACAATCAGCGAGTGAGTATTAAGTTTTGATTTTCAAATTGTTAAATCGTGACTTTAAACTTTTTAGTGAAATATGGAATAATAATTCATTGTATTGATTACCAGAAAGTGAGTATAAAGACTGATTGTGTATACTAATTAGTTAGTTTTTATTAATTATATAAATCATATCAACTACAGATGGTAAAAAGTTCGGCTAAATGCCTTTTATTTTTTGTGATAATGGATTAATGATAAATGATTGCTTCAAATTAATTATTCTAAAGTAAGTTCAATATTTTATTATTATTATTTTTTTTTTGCAATAAATCAATACTAAATTATAATTGTTCATATTAAGAACCAGTCCGTGAGTATGAGTTTGATTGTTTAAATTTCTTTTTCTTTAAGCAATAATTAACTCATTGCATAATTCAATTATTAATTATTAAAATTATATAAATTATATCACTTACCAGTAAGTGAGTATAAATAAAATTGTATATGCTGGATCAGAACTTCACAATAATTTTTACTCACTTCATGGATTATAGAGGGTAAGTTTGAATATGCATTCAATTGTTGCTAAATAATACCTTAAATGATGACATTAAATTTTGTACGAACTTTAGCCAGTAAGTACAGAGTTCGATAACACATACTCACTTAATAAAATTTAAATTTTTAACGAGTAATACTACTTATATGAATCAATTAGAAACATGTATGCATAAAGCTCGACTTTATTTTAGGATTTTATAATGCATTATTAATGAATAATACATAAATTGCGTCAACGAATCAAGGAAGTGAGTATAGAGTTCATTTATTGGATTATTTTTTTGTGGTAAATTACTGTTAATAACAATAAAGTTGCATAACTTTCAGTGAGTGAGTATCAAATAAATCTTTAATCAGAAATTTGCTATAAATCAACACTAAATTATTAAATATTATGATATCAAATTCAAGGTTGTGAGTAGAAGTATAAAGTTCGAATGTGTAAATTTTTTGAATCGAATTTGAATTAATTAATAATCAAACCCAATTACACAAATTCTATACGCTAGCGCGTGAGTATTAAAATCAATAACGCATATATCATGCTAGAAGTTTGTACCTTTCTGGAGTTAAAAATTAAGTTATTGAAGTAATAATGAAATCTCAGAAGCCTAAATTGCATCTCTAGCATGTCCGACTTCGTGCATGAAAATTTAAGAATTTTACACTAAAATATTTTGTATATTGTCTACATATAGTAGGTTTGAATACTTATAATGAATTAATAATAAATTAATAAGATCAATGTGCAAATAAATAAATAAATATTTATTTTTAGAGAGTGAGTATTAATTAAGTTAAATCATTTATTATATTAAATTAGTACTAATTAATATTTCAATTAATAATAGCTCGTAAGTACGCTTTTCAATTGTTTCAACTCCTAATTTTACTAAAAATATACCTCTAAATTTACATAAAATATATAATCACTAGATTGTGAGTATTATGTTTAATTAATACACACGTCGTTATTATGAATTAGATCTAATATTACGAACCTTGCATTAATTACCAGCGAGTGAGTACAAAGTCCGATTACATGTTTTCGTTTACAATGAGTTTGCTAATTAATCTACATTAATAACAGAGAGTGAGTTCCATCTATTATGGTTATAGCTGAAAATGGCTGATGCTGAAAATTAGGAATATTTTTTATTTAAGATTGTGTCGGATCGAGCCCTAATTTTCAGCATCAACTTGCGATATTGATTCATGCAACCAATAATTAAACATGTAACATTTATAGATTGTAAGTTGAAGTTCCATTACTAATTTTATTTATTTAGTTGATTGAAATTTTAATAAATTAATGTTAAATTATTCAATTGCTAGCGTGTAAGTATAAAGTTTGATCGCGAATTGTTGTCAGCGAATGAAACATGGAATTTATCGATTTTCGAATCTTTCACTTCGCGAAAAATGAATCTGAAATTATCAGCAGATTGAAATTATATTTTCTTTAATGATTAATTACTATCTTGATATTTTCCAACAGTTGTATGTCGGAATAGTACACTTTAGATTATTTCGAGTAAAATATGCGAAATTTAAAATTCACATGTTTCATTTGGCGGCATTTGCCATACATTCAAATTTACTATCTAATGTTTAAATAATTAAGCAAATGTCACTTGATTATTAGATCGTAAGTATAATTCAACTACGTATTCAAGTGAGATAATGCTATAAAGCATATTAATTCCATATCCTTTTAGGGAGTAAGTTAATTTGCACATATTCAAGCTCAATCAGAATTTCTTATAAATTAGCGATAACATTCTAATAATAAAATTTGAATAATTATCAGCGCGTATGTATAGTTTGATTTTGTAAATTAATATATCGAAAATTAAGATTAATTAGTGCTAAATAATAATCTGATTATATTGGCTGCTAGTTTGTGAGTATAATATCTAATTACTATACTCGTTATACGATATGAACTAGTTGAATAATAAACTCATTACACAGCCGGTTAATTTATTAGGGAGTAAGTCAGATATATCCATCTATTAATTCAAAATCACGTAAATAAAATGTAAATATTACTTCAACATAATTGCATAAATTATCAGCAAGTAAGTTTAAAATAATTGTAACTTTAGCCTTTCGAATTATAAATTTTGCATTGGATTTATGTAAATATTCAATTCTCAATTGCCAGTGAGTGAGTATAAAGTTTGTATGTATTCATTGGTTAAGTCAATCGCAACAATCGATTAATACATTGAATATTAGGGAGTAAGTACAGTTTATTTGATCGTCAAATTGGATTTAATTATGAATTCACTAATTAAAATATTTAATCCTATTTACATTAATTGCTAGAACGTAAGTTCTATTATATGTAGTTATTTATTAGAACATTCATAACATAATAAAATTAATAAAATTATATCAACAATTAGGAGGTTTGTACAAGTCTTATTAGCTCATTGAATTTTAATTTCGCGATGAACTATTACTAAATCGTAATATTTATAAGGCTGTAAGTTTAGTATATGAAATTTATTTATTGAATATTTTCTTAGTACCGTTATAAATTAATGCGTAAAAAAATAACATTATTTCCAGAAAGCAAGTATAATGTTCGATAGTGCATTCATTAGTAAGATTATTGGCACTAAAATTATTTAAATCAACTAAATAAATTATAACAAATACCAGTTATGGGTAAATATAATTCGGATACATAAAGTCTAAATTTGAACTTACTGATAAAATATGATCGCTTTTAAATTATTTAGGATGTGGGTATTGAGATTCGAAATTGTTAAGTCATCTTATTTATGAAATAATATTTAAGTGGATTTTGTAATGCTCTAAATTATCAGATCGTGGGTATTCATTTGATTCAAATTTAAGTAAATTAATGACGCGCTAATATCATAAAATATTTCGATTATCAGGGGGTAATTTCGAACGCAATATTCATTCGATAAAATTTTTAAATTATTCACGCTTTAATACTAATGCAATAAATTACACCGAATGCCAGTCCGTAAGTATAGCGATTGATTTTGCATTTTATTTTTGCAATGAATTAGCTCACAAATAATGCTTAAATATTCTACTATATCAAATCACCAGTTTGTGAGTATAAATGAATCGCTTATTATTGAATATCACTAAATAAATCATTCCATGTTGAATTTCTTTTAACAACAATTCTTAATTTTGTCAACCTTTAGGTCGTAAGTTGAAATTGAATAATCAATAAAAGTATAACAAATTTAATTGATTAATTTTATTTACTCCAGCGGGTGAATATATATTCCATTATATTATATTCCTTTGTTAGCATTAGACATTAATTTTTATAATAACATTTACATAATAAATTAACAATTAGCATGTGAGTTCAAGGCTATTATTTTTATATTTATTATATTTATGGGTAAAATTCTACTAAATTTATTTATAATTGTTAATTAGGGGGTAAGATTGAGTTCAATTTCATATACATTCTTTAATTTACTAAGATTTATTACTAAATCATACTTTAATATAATTTATTAGCGAGTTAAGTGTCGTTTCATATTCGCCAAATTTCAAGTGAATTATTACTTAACAATATTTATTTACATTAGGAAGTAAGTTGAACAATATTTCATTTGAAGTTTCTCGCTGATCTATTTCTAAATAATGTGCTGAACTTTTTTTAAATCTAAAAAAACACCAAACTGTTAGAACGTGGGTATAAAATTAAGCTAATCATATATAATAAGATTTTTGCAATGAATGAAAGATAAACAATATTTGTTTTACAATCAACAACCAGAAAGTATGTATAAAGTCGATTATGCATATTGATTTGTTAACAACATGGTTAATTAAATACTGCATTAACAACAGGATGTAAGTATGATGTATAGTTTTTAAATTCGAATTTCGCATGAATTGCTAATAAATAAATTGCATCGTATTACTAGTATGTGAGTATAAACTCGATGATGAATCTGAATTTTAAATCAAAATTAAAAAAATGTGTCCAAACAATTAATACATCACATATTTACCTAGAATGTGGGTATAACTACATTATTTCATAGTAAAATTTTATTAATTAAACATCTCTAATCAAAATGTAATAACATCGATTACTAGGAAGTAAGTCTTAAATAATTTAACGCTTCACCACGAAACAAATATTTAACAACTTTATAATTTATCAAATATCAGTTTGTAAGTACAAAGTCTTGAATACTATATTTTTTAAACAAAAAATTCCTACGAATTTTTGCTAAATATTATTATATGAATTTCCAGATGGTGAATATAAAATTAACTATGCAGATTTATTTTCTGAAAAAACAAAGCACAATATATTTTGACTATATAAATCATACATTATTATTATAGGACGTAAGTTTGAATAAGGATATTTATAATGATTATTATAAATAATAATTGCATAAAATGTCATTATTAGAGAGTGAGTATAAATTCTTTCGTATATTTATTGCAAAACTTTTCAATTCAAAAGACTAGTACTAAAAATGCTACAACTAATAGTAAGTGAGTATAAATTTATTATATGCATGCTTATTTTCGCAAAAAGTTAATGCTAAATAATGGTTTGAATAACTACATGATTGCCAGTCAGTAAGTATGAAGCCTTATTTTAATAACCACATCAATAAATTGTTTCTGAAGTATGTTTATATCAAACTATTAGTACGTGAGTATGAAAATCTATATTCTTGTAAATAAATTAGAACAGGGCGAAAGCTGAGTTGCGAGCTAGTAATGCATAGATGGGGTTAGGGTTAAATCCGTGTTTGATTACCGATATGTTGTTTATTATATAAAAGCGGGGTTTTACCCTCATGCGATGTTATTGCAATTTTACTGCCTTGCAACTCAGATTTCACTCTGTCGTAATAAATTCACGATAAATATTTACTTAAAATTTATTATCAAACTATTAGGGGGTAAATATTAAGTTTATCATAGATTTTTTTTTGTTTTTTTTTTTATAAATATACTAATTCCAAATTCTAAATAAATAAATAGCATGTGAGTAGCAAAATCCGACAAATGTTTATACATTAATTTACGAATTCAGGAGTTAATATAAATATTGCATTAATTAGCGAAAACAAGTGAGTTATATATATATATATTTATTTATTCTGTTAATTATATTTCATATTTAATACTAAGTGTTTTGTCAATTTTTAGTGAGTAAGTATATTTTAATTATTTATGACTATACTATTTATAAATAAAGAATTTAGTGAATAGTGCTAAATAATAATAAATTATGTTTGTAGAGCGTAATTATAAAATATTATTCATCTGTTAAAGCGAATTATAATTAATTAGCGCAATTAACACTTTAAATTGTTTCAATTATTAGTTTGTGAGTATATTGTAGTTTATCATGATTTATTTTACTTGATCTAATTTGATTTAACCAAATATTAACTTCGAATAATCTATATTCTAGCTTGTAAGTTTTGTAATTTTAGTTTATTGCTCAATTAACAATTTCATAAGATTTAATAATGCTTCAAAAAATTGCTCATTTTTAGAAAGTAAGTTCTATCATTTGCGCCATTTTTAAATAAAATATTGCTAAAATATCGCTTTAAATTATTAAATTATATTAAATCATCAGCATGTAAGTATTAAATTTCACTAACTAATTAGTTTGGATTATAATGTATCATTAAAAAATTGCATTCAATACTAGGAAGTAGGTATAAATTTTATTAAATCGATAAATTCTAACAATAAATATTTTAACAATATATTAATTCTATCTACAAATAGATTGTAAGTTTTATTCATATTTACTTGTTAACTTATAATATCTTCAAAGTTCTCAAATATTTATAATTATTAGAACGTAAGTACAAATTTTGAATGTTTAAATTTATTTATTAAACTTATTTAGTGACACTAAATAATATTTCTAAATCTAAGCATGTGAGTAAAGTTAAATTATTTAAATTGATTATAATTTTCTATAATTTTCGATTAATAATGTTAACTTCTAGGCAGTTAGTATAAATTTCAATTAATTATTAGATCTGGTTTTATATAAATTAACATTTATAGTTTAATTATTTTTAATTATATTAAATTACAGAGAGTGAGTATAAGGCATATTATTTAAAGTTAATATTACAAAGTTATCCGGCAAACTCTTATGATCATGAAAAAATTTCTTCTTGTTATTTTTTCATGTATTACGATATAATCATGTTTATTCAAATTAAAACTCAGTTAGCCAATCACGACTTGAGAATCATGATCATAATTGCCGGATAACATAAATATTGAGTCATGCGTTGATAAATATCGTAAAATTTGTCCAATCGTGTAAATGATTGGCTGAAATGTGCCGCTGCGCGGCACTGTCAGCCAATCATTTGCCCGATTGGTCAAATTTTGCGATATTAATCGATGCATGATCAATATTATATACTTCTTTTTTTAATTATATTTAATTACTAGGGTGTAAGTATATATTACCCCGTGAAAATTTATTTATAACATCAAACTACCGTATCTTATTTAGAAATTTTAATACTAATAATTATTTACTAGCGTGTAAGTATTTATATAATCCACACTCATTTTACGCTGAACTATAATCTATAATTGCTTAATCAATTAATCATTAGGGAGTGAGTATAAAATCAACATACAATTCTTTATAAATTAACGTTGCGTAATAAATTAATGGAATATTTTTTAAACAATTTTATTAGCGAGTGAGTACAAAATTATATATAAATTAGATTTAAAGAGAATACTAATATATATAATTTTATCAATTGCTTATATTAACTTTAAATTCACAATATTAACAACAATTTGTGAATAAGAATTAAGCAATAAATAATTGCTAAACATATTAAAGATTTTTATCAAGTGAGTATAATTTTATTTTTCTATATTGTTATAAATCTATATATTAAAGTGCTTAAATAAACTATTATTAACAGAAGGTAATTCGTTAAATAATTATATTAAATTTATAATAAGCCTAATTAATATTTAATTTTTAGATAAATACGTTCTGTATATAATATATAATATTGAGATTTTTTTCTTAATTTTTTTGTTAAGTTTTTTTTTATCTCAATATATAAAATTATATACAAATTTTTATAAGCATAAGTTGGTTTAATTTTTTAATATTATAAATAAATTGTTTTGAAATACATCATTTTTAAACTTGTGTTGACTATCGATTAACGTGTTTCAATTTTTTACCTATTGAAAATACAATCTAGAGGCCTAATATAATAGACTACTGACAATAATAGTTACCTTAAAATTATGGTTAATAAAATTAAATTGCTCTTTTATTGTTGAGTTCTTCATTTTTTTTATTTGTTGATCTTTACTTATTGTACATGAATAACCTTTTATTTGAATCGATTATTTATACTATATTATTTATCACTGTATATGTATGCATTTACACGTTTGCAAAGTATAGGTTCATGATCCATGAGACTTTCAATACAGTGGCGATCATAAATAATGCAATAAAAAATCATACTGATTAGATCGTGTTATTTACGCAACTCCAGACGTATTTGTCGTATTTTTTTTTATTTTATTCGTATAAAGTCTTAAAATGTGTTAATAGGTCAAATTTTTCATGTGTAAGAGCTTTAATCTAAAATAAACAATTTTTTTTTTTACAAATAAAATTTTTTTATTTTAATAACTTGACCAAATTATTTTTAAATATTATTTTTATCTATCTCTTCAAAATTCATAATCTCGGGATATTACCCATAAAGCTTACAAAAACCTCATTTTCGAAACTCATCATTCATAGGTGCAATCAATATTATGAAAACCCTAATATTATAAAATATAATATAACATTTTATATCTTTACAAATTCTTTAAAGTCCTATTTATGTTTAATTTAAAAGCAATCTAATAGTTTTCTATGGGAATATTATTTTATAATGCTACCTATATGTAATAACATAAAAATCATTTTTTCTGACAAAGTAATGTGAATTTTTCAAGTTAGCATCTTGTGAGCTTCTAATAAAAGTTTTAGAGCCGGTTTTTGCGATTCTGGTGATAGTAAGATCGGTAAAATTAGTCGAATAAGTAAAAAGCTATAAGCAATTTAAGTATAAAAACTTTTATAAAGCTGTAGGAATCATGAATTAATATTTTTTTACTATGTTTTATTATAAAATTCTCCCTGCATAAGGTCCTTGTTTATTCGTGAATAATCAATTGATACACATCAGTAACATTTTAGCTAGAAATATAGATTTTTAAAGATTATCAATACCAATGCATACAAAAAAAAAACATCAAAAAATTTTAAGAAATATATATTTATATATTTATATCAACCAAAAAAAATTTTAAGAAAATATACTTTATATATTTATATCAAACAAAACAAATCATTAAAGTGTAAATACTATCAAAAATCAGTATTACGTATTAGAGGTAAAAATTTCAAATTTTATAAATGCGTTGTAATGTATTTACGTGTAGGTTTAATTGCATTGCAATGCTGTTTTTTTTTTTTAGAAACATACCGATTTAAAATTATTAGTTTTGATTCGGTCCCGGCCACTTTGTCGTGCTAGAAGTTGAAATTGCTTGAGTAACCAATTTGGTGCCTGAAATTAGCCCCAGAATCTTGCATGCGTTAGCCAAATTGGCAACTTCAAGTAATTTTCAACTTCAAGCAATTCTCCGTTTCAAGCACACCAATTTCACAGACAACAACGACAGTTCATTTCACTGACAAAGTATAGTCATCCTCCTATATAATCATAAACTTATAAAAAAAATACCTCTTTATAAGCACAACATAATAAAAACCTTTATACAATCACACAATTTGCGCGCGATACGGACTGTGTGATTATAGAGAAGGACGACAGTAATTCTGTTATTATCGTTAGGGTCAGGTTTGGAATTAAAGTTAAGGCTAGTGCCAATTTTTTAAAAAAACTTATAGATGAAGTGAAATAATTGTCGGTGAAACAAGATGTCGATGAATTGATTGTCGGGGACACTTCGTATTATGGTTGAATGTCGATTGAATAATTGAATTGAAATATGGCGTGTAAAATATATATATTTTAAACTATTATTATTTATGTCAGTTAATATCAAAATAACAACCCATTTTAGATATAATAAATATCAAACTGTCATAGCTAATTTTTTATCAAAACTATTAACTTTTTTTAGTCAACTTTCTCATTGATTCTTTCAGATCTTTAATATCAATCGCAACCTGTTCAAGAGAAGGCGGTTCTTTAGGGAGATGAAGAACATCATTAAGGTTCTTTGAAATAAAAGGTTTTCTATAACCTAACCATTTATCTTTTTGAATATCCATTACATGTTCGCGAAGTTTAACTGTTTGGCATTCATAAAAACTTTAAATTTAAATTTAAAAGTATTGGATTAATAGGAATAATGATTAGTTTTTGCAAGCAATTATAACTTACATAACAAATGGAAACCAATTTTCTTTTCTTCGTTGATGAGGTAGCATGTATAATAACTCTATTTCTTCTAATATCTATATAATTAATATGATAAAATCTTAAAAATATGTATATAAATATAAATATAATTTAAAGAGGTCATACCTCAGCTCGCAGAATCAAAAATAATTCTCTTGTTTTAGTATCACTTATTTCATTACTTAGTAAACCGATAAACAAATTCATTAAGTAAATAGTTGCCACAAAAGAAAATATGATCGTTAAAATAAGTAAAGCGGGGTTGTTGTCTAAATCCCAGTTAGAAATTGGATTTGTGTCTCCTATTAAAATATACGCGTTTTATAAGTTAATATATTAATATGCATAAAAAAGGGATACTATTTATTGACATTGGTGATATATATAAAAATATAATAAATTGAATTTTACCTGTTAGCATAATATAAATAGCAGCAATTGCTGAGCCCATCAACATAAACATATTTGTAGTCGCAGTAGGGGGTTCAATAAGTGAAGAGTTTGTTTCGATTGTACCATTAGGATCTATAGTGTTATAAGTTGCAGCTAAATTCCACGGATCATTTGGATCATTGGAATAGCTTGGATTTTTTAAAGATACATCAATGGTAGGACGCAATAAAAGATGTAATGAATGTGCAAAAGCAAATACAATAAAACCTAATATTAGCAAAAACGAAAATCCCCTTTGAGCTACTCCAAGTATCATAGAAAAGTAAGAACCAGAAAATTCAATTGCACGAAAATATAAAAGAAATTTGATTTCCAATAATAATGTAGAAAAGGTAGCCCATTCTGTTGGTAAATTTTTATTTTGAAGCCATATAATTGATGATATCATTGGAAGTAAAAATGCGCCTAAATCTTTGAAAAAAAATAAGAGCATATTAGTCATAATATAACAAAATTAATATTTAGAATTTGGAATCGGATCGATTAATTAAAAACCGGATCAAAATTCTAATTAATATCATAATATGAATTAAAGTTTATATTACCAAAAAAATTCCAAGCACTAGATATATAATTTAATGGTGCATAAATAAATTGGCGTAATTCAAAAAATAAATGCCAAATCGCAAGACAAATAGTTATCTTTAAGAGAATAAATAAACTAGTTTGAGAAATAGTTTTGTAATATGTTGCAGCAATCACGAAACTCAAAAGAAAAACTGTATAAATTGCCCAAGCTGCTAAATAATAGTATTTTCCATAAGCATTCCATTTAAATTTAAGTAGTGCTTCTCCATTTAAATATCTATAAAATTCTTCATTTATCACTTCAACTTTATTAGAATGTGTGAAAGGATTGGTCCTAGGTAATATTAATTCTTTCCAAAATTTATATTTTTTCGGATAAGAAACAAAATTTGGTAGAGGAATTGCAAGTATTGTTGAACTATTGCCTACGTAATAAAAGTCAATGACTGGTTTTATAATATAATCTCTAAAGAGAGGACACCGCTCTTGAAATTTTTGAAAATAATTTTCTTTAAAATTAATCCAACGAACCCATAGATTAGAAATTAATCTATCAAAAAATGATGTAGACAAATTATAGTATCTTCCATAACAGGAAAGATGTGAAGACATAGAGTTTGGAATTACGAAAGCAGAAGGAACTACAAATCCTATACTCGCTAAAGTACTTGCTATAACTGCAGGATGATTTTCTGATAAATCATTAAAGTTTTCAAAAATGATGCTCAATAGTGAAATTTTAGAAATCAAATGATTATTATTATCCTTGTGCATGCACTGTTTCACACATTTATCACCTAAAATTCGAACCCATTTATCATCTTTTACCGAAATAAATGTTTCCATGAGAGTTTTTCCATAACAAGCTAAATAAAATTCATTTTCGATATTACTTTCCAAAAAATCTTTGAAAAGTTCACTTTCACCAAATTTAGCATATAAATTTTTATAGACTGTTTCATAACTTGAAGCAGGGAGAATTCGTTCTGAAGTCCAGGCCTTAAGACGATCTAAGAGAGCATTAGACTTAAAATCAAACTTTTCTAAATGAGCATTCCAATCATTCCAAAAATAATGCATCTTAATTCCAGAAATTTTATAAGTCCAGATGATTACACCAATACATGTAAATGTAATGAAATCATCATTTTCAAGAACTTCACAATACTGTATAAATTTTTCTCCATTAATATCTTTTAATGATGGAAGAATATCTAGTGACTTTTTTGTATCATTCCATTTTTTTTTGGCATAATTATAATTAACTACAGTAAGTTTAAGTCTGACTGATTTATCGTCTAATTCCAATCCCCATTTTAAATATTTTCCTTCAAATTCTTTTCCGATAGCATTATAATCACTAGTTAATCTGTTTCCTATATTTTTAGTTATAATATCAGCAGTCTTTTTAGACGGAACTGTAATACTATTTGTGTCCTTCAAATCTTTTCGTAAGTATTCGACCCAATTATCTGACACTAATTCTTCAATTAATACTTTTCCATCATTCGTATAAATTATTTTATCTGATTTAATTATGTATTGTTCTTGAAGTTCTTGAATTGGTATATGTTTATTTTCAAAAAGTTTACTTGCACTTATTGCATTTTTGAGGCTATAAGGATCCATTAAATTAAAATTATATTTTCCTGAATTGTTGATACATCGATATAGTAATCTTTCTCCTTGTTTGGAAGCAATCAAATGAAGCTTGTCTATTACCAAATTTGATGTAACTAAAAAAACAAAAGATAAGAAATTAACATAAATAAAATTTTTTTTTTATAAATGAACATATGTTATTTAATACAGAAACTTACAGGAAGATATGTTAATCTCAGTTTCAGTAGAATAAGTGAATACACTTGTTTCTTTAGTTTTCTTATCTTTTGTACATACAAATAATAATTTTTCATCGTCACTAATTTCAATATACTCAAGTGTACAGCTCCAATCTATTAAAATTCGTGTATTAGCCGATAATTTTTCCATGTCCCACATTGTGATCTCATAAATCGTATCATTAAATATGATCAATTTGCCTTTAGGTGTAATGTTTATTTTTTTAAAATATTTCAATTCAATCATTGATTTACAAACCCATGTAATATTATTATCTTTTTCTTTGCTTGTAAAAATATATGCCCTGTAATATCTGGTACTGACCATTATAATACTTCCGCCATCAGTAAATGATAAAAAGTCAATTTCTTTCTGCCAATCTGGAAAAGTTAAAGGTATCTCCTTTTCAGTTTCAGGATCGAAAATTTCTTGTAAAATGTACATAAATACATTAAATCAATTGAATTTATTGAAATAGCAATAATTACATTTATGCATAACTTACTGAAATTATATGTATCGACTCTATAAAGACTAATTGAAATACATTTATTGTTTGAAATTGCAAATATTTTTTCACCGTTTTCGTTTATACGAATATTATCAATACAAATTGTCTTTACTTTCTCAAAAAATTGCTCTTGATTAATAGTAGTCCAAAAACTAATATTGTTAACTTCATCTAACGTAGCAACATGTTTCATGTTAGGCGAGCAAACTATTTCCAAAATTTTATTTTTATCGGTTGCCTCTTCGATTGGAATTTTCACATCTAAATTAGATGTCATTTCCAATTACTTTAATAAATTTTTAATAGGAAATAGTAAAGTTTCTCAAATGATATTATAACTAAATAGGATTAAAATCGCTATAAAATAAAAAATTTAGATCTTAATTGTATTTAAATTTCTGAAGATCTAAACTAAGCCCTATTTTGTTAGTAAACATTCAAAAAATATTTGTGGCAATTTTGTTTAGCTTGATAATTACGAGCAGCTAATTGTGTCTTCGCCACGGAATTTTGTAAAATATCACAAAATTTTAAAATCCAATTGAAAAATCTAGAAATTTGCATAATGTTGTACGATGTATTTTTGTTCGAATTGATCTACGTCATACTTAAATTTATTAATAAAAACTAGCGAAAAACCCGTGTCTTCGCCACAGTAGTCTGTGAGATTTAAATTTAGTTAGAATTTAAATGAGTAATGGTAAATATATTTGAGGTATAATATTTGATGTTAGTTATTTAGCTTATTTTGATTTTATATTAATAGCATTCAATAATTTTATTTGTATTTTTAGGAATACTAAAGAAATTTTAAAAAAATTTAATCAATTTTTACTGCTTAAAATGTAGTTTATTAAATTGTTTAATTAGATAGATGTAAGATTTTTATATGAATTTTGTTATTTGAATTTTATCTTTTATTTAATCAGGGTATATTATAGTTTTTTAAAAAAGAATGGAGTCATTATATTTGTTAGAATAATGATTGTATATACATGTTGTGATTATAGAGTAAATATAAATAGATAATTCATAAAAAATTTACTGGTAGTTAGCAAAGGTTTAAGAAAAATTTAATCTTGTTAAGAGGTTTTAAATAAATAATTATTTATAAAAGTGCAAAGTTTAATATATTAAAGGATAAAATTTCTTAAAATAAGTGTAAATACAATTTATATTATTAAAGAATTATATTTATTATATTAAAATTAAATTTGGTTTAATCTAATAACTATTTGATTTATTTTTTTAAAGCATTAGAAAAAATTATTTTTGTAAAATTTTATAATTGTTGGTTCAATATTTGTTATAGTAGTTATTTGTTACTAATGTATTTTCTTAATAATTAATATAAATTATTGACTATGTAATACAAATATAATAATTGTTTGGAGCATAGCGGTAGACATTATATGTTTAGGTAAGGTGATACAAAAATTACATTTTTGATGCATTAATATTTGTAAAATCAAATTCGTAATTTTTGTATTTGGTGTCTGTTACCATGTAATCAATAGTTATGTTTTTGATGCAGTATCAAAAATATAACCTTGTTTGCTCACGTATCAATATTTGATTTCGTTTTTACATGATGATAATTATAAGCTCTGGACACACAATGTTGTACATTAACCTAGTAATAATATTTTTATATTAGATATATGTAATAATGATAATAATAAATTGTAATAATTTTGTATAAAAAATTTTATTAATAAGAATTTTTAATAATTGATATTTTTTTATGTACTGTACATAGAAGTTAAGATACTTGATTATTTAATAATAATATAAATATTTTTAGATAGAAAAATTTTAAAATTAAATAGTTATGTTTTTATGTATTAGGTATAAGAGCTTCAGGATATACTATATTTGTTGTTGTTGTATCATTATTTTCATGAGAAAAAAGAACTTTAATTGAGTATGGAGAAGTACTTCGAGAAAGAGCTACATAAAGTTGGCCATGTGTAAATACAGGTGTTTGAAGGTTAAGACCTATATATTTTAATGATTGTCCCTGTGATTTGTTGATAGTCATACCAAAAGCAACACGTATAGGAAATTGTCTTCTTTTAAAAATAAATGGAAGTTCTGAAGTTGAAGGAGTTAAAGTAATATAGGGAATAAATGTATGATTTCCTGCATAATTACTACACAGTATTCATGCTTCAATAATATGATCTTCTAATTGTGTTACAACTAAGCAAGTACCATTACAAAGGCCCTCTTCAGGAGCAATATTTCTAAGAAGTATTATTGGGCAGCCTATTTTAAGATTAAGTTTTGAAAGTGGCATTCCATTGGGATTAAGTGTATTAAGAAATTCAGTAGGATAGATGGTACTGCAATCAGCACCTTCTTCAATTACAGCTTCATCTGCACTAAAGTATGTGCGTTGGTCTCCTGGAAACATGTTAAGAATTTCTTGATTAATATATTCAACATCTTCATTTCGTGGAGAAAGAATACTTCGTTCACTAAGATATTGATCATTACATATTCCTATTGTTGAGATATTAGGAAATATAGCATCAATAAGTGAGTTTAAGTTTTGAGATAGTAATTTCATAAATTCTGGAAGTGATATTTTATTATCTACAGAATTTGTACCATTTCCAACCTACAAAATATAAAAAATTAATATTTAAAATAAGTAATAATACAGTAAAAAATTATATTTACTTCTAAAAGCCATTTTGCAAATTGATAGTTATTTTCTGACTCTGTACTAAAACGCATACTTTTTTTTAGTGAAAGTACTTTAACATACTGCCATAGATATGATCATGTAAATGATGCAGCAACAATTTCTTCTCTAGATCCTTTTATAATTACTGGAAGTATTTGGTGAAAATCTCCTCCAAAGACTACAGTAATTCCACCAAATGGTTGATTATTATTGCAAATATCTTGTAAAGTACGATCTACAGCTTCAGGACAGTAACGATATTGCATTGGTAATTCATTCCAAACAATAAGTGCAGCTTGACGAATTAATTCAGCTTCTATTGAATTTTTATTAATTTCACAGAATGAATTTTCATTTATATTTATTGGAATTTTGAATCTTGAGTGAGCAGTGCGACCAAGATCAAGTAGAAGAGCTGCAATACCTGAGGATGCTACACAAAGAACAATTTTTTTTAGACTTCTAATTTTCATTGCAATAGTATTGTAAACATAAGTTTTGCCAGTTCCAGCATAACCATTAAGAAAAAATAATCGACCATCTTGTTTAATTACTGAGTTAACAATAGTATGGTAAGCAGTTTCTTGTTCAGAATTTAATAGTAGAATACGTTCATTAACAGTATTTTGAAGCTTTTGATAATCCCATGTTAATTGTTCTGAAATAATATGAGATTTATTATGAAGTCCCCAGTTATGTTTCGAGAGGGGCATTGGTGGAAACATATCAAGAGATTGATTAGATTAGTGAAGAATTTTATCTAAAAGAAAAAGTCCAAAGTCAAAAATTTGGTTATCAGTAGGTTCATAAATATTATATTCTTTATGCAAATGATATTGAAGATCATCATATAAATTAATACAAAAATGAAACCATAATTTTTCTGGATGGGTAGGTGTACATTGAGTAAGTATAATAGCAAACAAAACTCTTAATTGGGATTCAGTACGTAAAACAGCAGCTTCCTCAAGACATTTGAACCACTCTTTGATTATCTTCTAGCAGACCTAAAGCTATACATGCACTCTTAAATGTTGGGTAAACTACATTATTAACAGTTTTCAGATTTTCAAAAGAGGTTGGGCCATGTATAGTTGTAAGAAGAAGTCTAAGATAAAATCATTCCCCTGCAGATGGACCAGCAAAGTACAATATACCAATTGCAAATCCTTGTTTTCGTGGTGTCCATTGCTTAATTTTTTTATTTCAGACAAAGTGTTGTGGAAATTCTTGATAAGCATATTGACAGGTAAATTCAAAATTCGCACATGCTTCAAAAAAAGCAGTAAGTGTTGTTTTTTGACGTTCAGCACGTGAAAGAATAGTAGCAGCATCATCATTAGGATCAAATACAACTGTATGCATTCCAGGAAGATGTAGTACTAGTCTCACAATATTTGGTACTTCTTCATGCATAGACATACAAAAAAGGCGCCATGCTGCTTCAGCTGCACCAATATACCTTGCATCAATATACTGTTTGATTTCATATGGTTAATGACCAAATTGCATAGTTGTTTTGTAATAACCTTTATAAATATATTTATGAATATATTTAACTGCAAGTACAAAAATACAAATTTCAATATTAATATGACAGTTGTATTTTCTACTAAGATAAGAATTGTAAGGTACAATGTCTCAGTTATCAACAATTTTTACTCTAACCTCAAAAGTTCTACCATCATTTTTTCTAGTATAAAGAGGGTACCCATTTTCATTCATTAAAGTTGAATTACAAAAAGCTTTTGGATAATTTTTGTCACATTTACCATTAATCATACATGGAGCTTGTGGGTTGCGAGAACCACAAGGTCCATGTATCATACACCTAAGTACAGTATCAAAGAGGTTTGGATCTTTTTGTTGATCAGGAAACTCAGCACATACTACTTGATCTACATTTCCTAGTTCTTTAATTTTGTTATTACTATGAAGAAAAATCAAAAAATGCATATGTGGAAGACCCCGTTTTTAAAACTCAATTGTATATACATGAGCAACAGCTTTACCAAAAATATTGTTTTTTTTAATATCATAAAGAAGTGCTCGACGTTTAAGTTCAAAAACATGTGCTACTAAGTCTGGTCTATCAGCAGTAGTTTGACCTGGAAATAATTCATTAATTATTTCAGGCCAGCTTGGATTTGCAGTCATTGTTCCAAAGATATCAGGATGTCCATAAAATTAGGTAATTGCCATTGAATCTTGAAATATTTCAAACATGTAACGGGCACTTCCTGTATGAGTTGAAGGAAGAATTATTCTCGGCCAAGATTATTTAAAGATAATTTTTTATTCAAATTATTTCCAACTACATCTGTAAGATCTTGATATGCATCTGCACGTAGTATATCTTGATTTAGACATAGAAACCTTAGTCTATTCTGTTCTGTTTTAGCCCATGCATCAACAGTAAATTCTTGAAATAGTTTTTCACCATGTAAAATTGTAGAAAATTTATTGTGTTGTTGAAAAAGTCAAAAAGAATAAAAATCTAATTGAGTAAGACGTGGTATATTATTTTGTTCTTAACAGATTGTCCTTGCCTATTGATAGATTATGATACAAATCTGGGTGCTATCCAAGTTCCCTATATGGAAAAAACAAAACATAATGAAGGGTAAATAAGCAGGATGCTCTTCATGAATTCATTGTAATAGGCCTCCATGAAATCGAAGAATAATATCATGCATTGTTTCAGATATTGTAAAATTGCCTAGTAAAATAATAGCTATTTCATTTGCAGTTAGCAGATTATAACAACGTTTATTAGTTTGTTTATTAAAATGAAGATAAACTTTTAGGTCTGTTATTTGTTGATTTATTTGATTTTGTAAAAGTATTTCATGTGCCTGTTTGTATATAGGTTAAAATGCATGATACTTACATAAGAGCTCTTGTATTTTCTACATTAAATTTGGTAATAATGATTCATTCTGCTCTATTCTTAATTGATGTGCTATTTCTGGATCATAAATGTAGAGTTGAGCATAAGTTGCCTTAGTGTCTGAATCAGGAAGTAAAGAACTCATGCGATGATATAGTTCTCCACTTATACGAAAGCTATATGGACCATGACCATTGAGAACAGATTGGTTGATTTTTGCACCAAGAGAAGTAAATGCATGTGCTGCATTATACTGTCGAATATTGTATCGAAATTCTTTAGAAAGATCATCTTGACCTTCAAAAAGTTGACGTAATAAGAGTGATGGATCTTGTAAAAGTGGTAAAATAACTTGACCATGTAAACAGCATATACAAAATTTTAGATGATTGCGAGAAGATGAAGTAAAGCGTTCATCAAACCAATGTAATGCACCACAATGAATGCAATCTATATTCATTCGGCTAAGGTTATGTCGATTATATTCATATCGTGAGGAAAGATTATATTGAGTATAATTTGCAGTTTCCAATTTCACATGTTTTCTATTTTTTTCCCTACTTAGATGTTGCTGCAGAATTTTCTCTAGCTCTTCTTTGTTGTTGAGCAATTGATCTATGATTTGGGATTTGATTCATATGTGACTAATTTTATTTGGAACACACTATATCTAATTTTTTTTTATAAATGTATTATAGATATTTTTTATTTAAAAATGCAGGTGGTTTTATTAAAATGAAATTTCAAATATAAGATATAAATTTCTATTTTTTTCAAAGGCAGAATTACATCTCTTCTATAAATGTTTTATAAAAATTGCGATGGTTTTTAATTTTAGGCTAGAATTTTTTTTTAACATGTTCCTTATGTGCTGCAATCCTTTTTTTTTGCGAATTTTATTTGATAATAAACTAAGCCTTCGCTGATTATATAGAAAGTGTAAATCGGTACCAAATTTTATGAGTTTATATTAATCATAATAATGTTTATTTTTATTTCGTAATGCATTTGAAAACTTAAATTTCTCGATAGTAAATATTTTAATCAACGTCATAAACCTTTTATTTTATTACGCGAGAAGATATAAAGATGTTAAAGGTCCATCAAATACAACTACCTAAACTATTAAAGACGATTAATATAATTCACTACAAATGTAAAAAGTAAAATTAACTTGATAATCACGTTTGCAATAATTAATGTAGCTGAATAAATAATTTTTTTTTTAAAAAAAACACTTTATGATATCACTACGGGACATTATTGGTGTTTTGAATAAATAATTAGAATGTAAGTTTTGCGTCAATTAAAACTTTGCAATACCAAGAAAGTGAGTACCAGGAATGTGAGTAGATGGTTTTATTGAAAAATAAATCGAAAGCAAAATCTTAAAACCAATTGGTGTTTATACAAAGCATGGTTTTTCATGACATTTTTTTTTATATAACGTCAAATTTATAATTTTAGAGATCGTTAAAGTGGGAATTAACTCTGGCGCTAGATGTTTTATTACTATTAATAAAAAAAAGTCATGTACCACTCATACCACAATGCATGTATTATTTTAAAGTTAAAGCATTGCTTTTTGGAACATTAATTCAATGTGAGTTTAATCGCAGATCTTGATAATTTAAGGCACAATGATATGCATGTACCAGTTATCCTATTACAGTCTGTTCATACTTACTGTATGAGGTCATGTAACGTGTTATTTGTTTATGTAGTGCTATTATCCTTTGCTATTTTCAGCGTGTTGTGTTGCTATTATGCAAAAAAATTTTCTTGCAATACCTACAAAAGAAAATTTTTACTCCTGTCATTTTCTATATACTATATAGTATACATATATATAATATATATATATATAGATGATGTATATATACTATACATATATACTACACTATATAAATATACCATATATATATACATACTATATATACTATATATATCAGATATATACTATATATATATACTATATATATATACTATATATATACATACTATATAAATATACCATATATATATATACATACTATATAAATATACCATATATATATATACTATATCTGATATTAACCTGATGCATGACGATAGTCATGCTAAAATTATTATCGCGAGAATTATCATATATAAAATGTCTAATAGAATAATAAGGTAAAGCATTGTTGTGAAGCGTGATAAAATTAAGGTAAAGAGTAAGTTCATAGTGATACTAAATTAGTAAAATAGAAATTTAAGGGTATTTAAGGGTAAACAGAAATTGAATAGGGTTTTAAACGCGCAGTCTAAAATCGATTTCGTTCTTATTAGAACTCCTCAGTTAGACGTAGCTATGTTTGTAAAGTTGACAAGGTAACCAAGTTCACCAGAGAGACGTTTTTTTTATACTCTATCAAACTATTACAAACTTCTAACTATAAAACACTATTCTTCTTTAAAAAATATTTGTATTTGATATACCAATTGGATAACCCGATTTAAAATAGAATTTTATTTTTAGAAATTAATTTAATTTCGTTTATTATAAATTTCTATTTATGGATGTATTTTAAATATAATTAATTAATTTAATTAACTATTAATTAAAATTATTCTTATTTGTTTCATTTTAATAATTAAATGATTACAAATATGTATCGTAATTTATGCAAATTAATTATCTGCATAATTATTATTAATTATTTAATT
>QKWP01000808.1:5033-37545 GCA_003550325.1 Gigaspora rosea
ATACCGATTATAATGCTTATAACGATTATAACGCTTATAACGATTATCACGCTTATACCGCTTATGACGCTTATGACACTTATAGCACTTATACCGCTTATAACGCTTATACCGTTTATAACGCTTATGTTGCTCTTGTAGATTATAGTGTTTATCATTGTAAATCAACGCTTATAACGCTTATTCTAAAATGTATTTAAAGACACAGAATTTCTCTTAGTCAAACTAGACCAAGACACACCACTTCTCTTATATTTATTATACATCTTGTACTGGGATTTCTTAGGAACAGAAACCTAAGGATAGATCTATCTTAGATTATTAATAAAGAAACTATTTATCTTAATAACACCAAGTTTATTATCAAGTAATAGTAAAATCGATAATTCCTCATTGAAAACTCTCACGAACTGCCCTTAGAGAAGAGTATAATTTCTTACAGACTAAGAAATTATACCTACCTCTTGGACACCGCTATAAACCGATAAAGGATCCCTGTAGCCGTGTCATTGTTATAGTAAGGAGTAAAAGAAGGCCTCCCTACTGTAACATTACTAATAAATTTCAAAATTTTACCTCACCCACCCACATCTGATACTCTATTAGCCAATCAAATTTTATATTTTTTAAAATTTATTTATATGTTTCAATTTATGAAATTGATCAACTCTTTCCAATGATCACTTGGTTCAAATTTCTGACAGAAAAAAAAAACAAAAAGTTTCTTGTTGGAGAGTTGCCTATATGTTATGTATAGTAGGATAACACAAAAATACAGTTTTTATAAAGGTCAACTGCTCTCTCTTCCAGGACTCCTTTTTATATTCGCCATGCAAGCCAGAAGTGTTCTTTTACAAGATAACTGGCAGAAGGTGGTGCCCTTGTACAGAAAATTCTTGTGGAGATATAAACATAGTGTCTTCGTCGATGAAGTTTTTTGTAGCAAAATAGTGATAAACAAAGTTTGTTTCAAGTTTCCTCTTTTGTCTTTTTGGATTTTTCAAAATTTTTGCCAAAAAGTGGGCATCCTAGCTTACCCCCTCCAAAAGATCAGCAGTGTTTACTTCTTTCAAATTGGGTATGTGTCCCCAGACCGGAACTGGCATCATTACGAGTGAGTTTGGTTATCAAATAAACAATGAATAATGTGTTATTGAATCTTGGAGGGCACGTGAAGAATTTCTTATTTGGTTACAGAGTTCGAAACATAGTTTTTTGATCTTTTTTGTATACAGTCAACTTTCTCTAATTCGAACTGCTGGGACTGCTTTTTTTTACTATATAAAAAGTTAAAAAAGTTCAGTTTTCAAAAAGTTATATATGGCTTATCTGAACTTTATAATAAAATTTACAAATGTTCTAGAAGATTTTGTTTAGTTTAGAGAGAGTTTAATAGTGTTCAGTTTAGAGAGGTTCAAATTAGAGAGAGGCGACTGTATATAACATTTGGTAGATATGGTCTATGCAGTGTTATATAATTTTTATACAGTCAAACCTCGCAATAGTCACGTGCCAAAATCAGACTTTATGTGCTTATTGCGAGATTGTGACTAATGCGAGCCAAAATTTATATATAGTATATATAATTAAATAGGAAAATTAAGGTGACTATAGCGAGATTGTGACTAATGTGAATGTGACTATTGCGGGGTTACACTATATATAGTATAGGCTTAATAACATCTTAATAGTCTATTTTTTCTTTGCTTTTTCTTTGTTTTTTTTTTGTTTTTTCTTGAATATATAATTTTGGTTTTTGGTTAATTTTGACAGATATTTAGTTTTGTTCACCTATTTTAATCTTCCTCTTGTTTTTTTCCTTTATGAGAAGCTCAGAGAAGGAGTTTTTGAAGGAGTAGGTTGTATAGTTGGTTTGTAACTATAGCTAATGAATTTTTTTTGGCTTATACGTAAGTCGATGCAGCAGATCACATCTGGGCGCAAATTTTGTAGCCAGATGAAGTTGAAGTTTGTTGATTGTCAATGTATTAAAAAGATATTTTTAATAACAAATCTATAAGAATTTGGCAAGACTGCCAAAGTTCTAAAAAAAAAACAAAAAAAAATTTATGAAATTGATAATAACTATTGCTCTACTGAACCAATTTAGATGATTTAACTACCAAAATGTTTGTCTCACTGAGATGATTCTAACAAGCCTAAAATCGTTAAAATCTAATTACAGGATCCCAAGATTATTCAACTTTTGTGTAATTTTAATAGTGATTTTTTAGAATTACTAAGTAAATTTCTTTAATAACTTTTGATCTACTGGCCTGTTTTGGATGATTTAATTACCAAAATGCTCATCTCAGTAAGACGATTCTAACAACCCAAAATTACTAAATTCTAATCACAGAATTCCAAGAACAATAAAGATTTATTGTTTGTTTAACAATACAAATCTTTATCGATTTTGGAATCCTGTGATTAGAATCTAGCAATTTTGGTCTTATTAGAATCATCTTACTAAGACAAATATTTTGGTAGTTAAATTATCCAAAACAGGCCAGTGAATCAAAAGTTTTTCAATATTAAAGAAATTACTTAGTAATTCTAAAAAATCACTATTAAAATTACACAAAAGTTAAATGATCTTGGGACTTTGTGATTAGATTTTAATGATTTTGGTCTTATTAGAATTGTCTCAGTGAGATGAATATTTTGGTAGTTAAATCATCTAAATTGGTCCAGTAGAACAATAGTTATTAATAATTTCATAATTTTATACTTTTGACCAGAATTATAAAATTTGACCAGAATTATAATTATAACCTGTAGAGTTCCTCAAATTTAAATCAAATCAAATATTGGATCAATTTGAATTTGATCAAATCAATTTGACTCTGATTTGAATTTGATTTGATTCAAATATTTGAATTTAAATTTGATTTGACTTTGAATTTTTAATAGTAATTTTCAAATCAAATCAAATATTTGTCAAATCAAATCAAATTTGGTCATATTTGAATTTGATCAAATCAAATATAGTCAAATTTGAATTTGAATTTGATCAAATATTTGATTCAAATATTTGAAGATCAAATCAAATTGCGGAACCCTAATAACCTGGTATTTTTAGGACCCCACCCATCTATAAAAAAATTACGTAATTTCTGAAAACTCCTTTAGACACTAAGAATGTAAATAAAAAATCTATTGGAGCCATCACTGAGCTGTTATTAGAACTGTTGTTGGAGCCATTGTTGGAGCTATTGTTGGAGCCATAGTTGAAACCAGCCTCAGAACTTCATGAAATCACATTTAGATTAGCAGATTTCTTGTTATTTTTGTGATTCAGTAGTTTTTTTTTTCATTTTCTTTGGCAAGTTTTTTATAGTTTTTTTTTCGTAGGTTTATCATTTTTAGTTGAGTTCACAATAGGTTTTTTATCAGTTTTTGTATATTTCTATAGCATTTGTGTAGTGGTTTCTCTATAATAGTTGTGGTGTCTCTATGGTGATTTGTGTGATGTCTTTATTAGTGATTTAAAAATTTTTCTTAATTGGTTAACCGAACCAAAATATTTGGTATTGACTAATTCAACCAATTAAAATTACTAGTAGATTACTTCATGGTTATTTTCAGGAATTCTCAAACCTTTACTCAAATTTATGTCTTAGGGGGCTTCCAGAAATCAGCTAATTTCAGGAGGTGGGAGGGTCAGCTGAAGTATCAGGTATAATTCTGGCCAAAATTTTATAATTCTGGACAAAGTTACAAAATTATTTTTGACTAATTATAGATTTATTAACAATATTTAATAATTAATAACTTTTAATTTACTTGATCAAATTTAATGATTTAACTACCAAAATGACCCTCTCAATAAGAGGATTCTAGCAAGCCAAAATCATTAAAATCTAATCACTAGATCCTAAGATCAGAATAATATATGTTACTATAAATTTTATAATTTATTAAAAAATTATAAACCATTTATAGTAATACAAATTTATTCTGATCTCTGGATTCTGTGATTGGAATTTTATGTTTTTGGGCTTGCTAGAATCCTTTCATTGAGTTGATTATTTTGGTAGTTAAATCATCGAAATTGGCCCAGTAGATCAATAGTTATTAACAATTAAAAATTAATTTTCAATTGTTAATAACTTTTGATCTACTGGGCCAATTTCAATGATTCAACTATTAGAAATGACCATCTCAATGAGAGGATTCTAGAAAGCCCAAAAAAAAATTAAAATCTGATTACTGGATCCTAAGATTAGAATAGATTTGTATTACTATTAATGATGCTGCCCAAAACTATTTTGAGCTAATGACCAAAACTGAATCTTCCGAAACTAATCCGAAACTAATCTGAAACTATGCCAAAATTCTGAAACTATGCCGAAATTTTGAAACTATGCCGAAATTCTGAAACTATAACAAAATTCCAAAACTAAGTTTATATAAAATTCAAACCCCAAAACTAAACTGAAATTCCAAAACTATATAAAAATTTCAAAATTTTTCTGAACCTAAATTTTTATATAAAAATATAAGACAAATCTGTCTTATTTGCATAGACAAACTAGTATGATGCACTTTCTAGGCAACCAATTCTTCATCCCGATACCAACACTTCTCAGATGCAACTGTTTCCTGATAACTACTACAACAATCTCTTTTTTAATAACCTTTTTTCCAACAAACTCTTCCCGATACAACAACCTACTTGATGACTATTTATCAACAATCACTTCCTATCTTCGACACAACTACTTAGACCACAATCATTTAATTAAAAATCACTTTCTCGACAATTCAACCACTATAATAACTATCCTTCCTGACAATTACAACCCTTCTAATAACTATCCTTCCCGACAACCTTCTCTTCCTCTAACAACCTTCCTTTTTCTCAACAACTTCTCTTCTGGATACTTCTCCTTCTCTAAACTCACCCCTTCTCTGATATCACTACTTCTACAACACTACTTCCCTATCACAAACACTTCTCTGCAATCACCTTTCAAAAACCTTCGCTATTCTCATCATACTAATTATTTTGTCACATTTAATAAAAAAATAAGACCGCTTAAATAAAAATAAATAAAAATTTATATAAATATTAATTTAAAAAAAGAATCGCTAAATAAAAAAATAAAGTTTAAATTAAGATTAAAAAATCTAACAAAAAAAAATCAAAGATTTTGCCAGACAATCAAATTTTAAAATCACATGTAAAGTTTGTAATTTGGCCAGCAAAATTATTTTTTTTTTAATAAAAAAATGAATGATATATATCATGCATCACAAGTACTATATTTATGTATTGTATAAGAATTGTTTAACCAAACATGGTTTTTGTCTTGATTAAAGTACATGATAATCACTATAAAACTTTTTTTTATTATTGTCTTTCGGAATTGCACTAACTATATTATAAAAATATCATAGATAAATATGAGTATCGACTAAGGCAAAAAAATACCTATTCATGTCCCGGCCATTTAAAAATATCACTCTTGATTCAAATTTATTTTTATTATTTCAATATATCAAAAAAGATACTTGAAACAATGGGCTGCATAGCTAGAAAATGAATAAAAACTTTTTTCTCTAATGTCAATTGAGGAAAATTCTAATATCTAGATAATTTAAACCCTAATTGCTTATAAAATTTAATTATATACCAATACGTATCCATGAGTATTTTACTTATTTGTGCAAGTAACACAAACCAAAAAAGGAATTCCGATTTTGTAAATAAACTAAGTAATTTAGGGTTAGAGCCTTAATATTAAAGGCTATAGGGTTAGAGTGATGCTTAATATAAGTAAAATTTCATTCCCTTCATTTTTAATTAGAGCACCAAGATTGATTTAAACATTAGCTTTTGTGTATTTTTGCTTTTTTCTTCTTTTACGCGTGTTTGAATTCTTCATCGCGCTGATCTGGAATAGTCAAAATTTGCATTCTCCGATTGGCTATTTCCTCTCCAGCAGCTTGTATTACCTGCGCAAATAAGTGGATGCATCTATGAACAGCCATCTCAAAGTTCACTAACTGACATCACTATCACAATTGTCGCAGCATATAAATGGTTGATTAATTGATTGATTGGATGCTGTGGCAGTGACAATGATCATTAGAGAATTTTGGGGCCTGATTTTAAAATTAGTGAGACACGTGATAATTTTGTAGTATATTGATTTATTGTAGATAATTTTGTGACCCTATGATTAATTTTTTTATGATTAAATGATTGTAACTGTGACTGCGATTGCTAAAACCATCCAATTTATCGTGAATCTGAAGGCTTAAATTTATAAATTGGCTAGCTTTGGCAATTGCAATCGCAATCACAATCATTAATCATAAAAAATTAATCGTTTTGGGTCACAAAATTATGCAAACCACAATAATTTAATATATTTTTGTAATTTAGATAATTTTTTTTAATTTTTTTTTACTTAAACGGTATTTTTTTTAAATTTCTTTTTTTTTAATAATTTTTATTTTATAATTATTTTTAATTATATCAGAAAAAGTGGTAGTGCATTAAAATAGTTGTAGGAAAAATTGTTGAAAAAGTGTGTCAGAGAAGTGGTGGTGTCAGAGTAGTAATATTAAGAAGTAATGGTATTGGGAAAGGAAGAGGTGTCGAGAAGGATAGTACTGGAAAAGAAGGTGTTTGAAAAAATTAGTGTCAGGAAGGGTGATGAAAAAGGTTATCTCACGGAAAGGTAATATCGGGAAAGAATGGGATTTGAAAAGAATAGTATCAAGGAAGGGTGGTGTTGGGAAAGAATTGCCATTAGGGGAGTGATTGTTATCGGGTAAGTGGTAGTGTAGGGAACAGAGTAGTTATTAGAGAAATATTTGTTAAGTAAATAGTTGTCAGATAGGTGGTTGTATTGAAAGAGAAGTTGTCAGAAAGTTTAAAGATGATTGTATCAGGAGAATAATTGTTGACAAAAATAATGCTAAACTATTAAATTTTCGATTTTCTCAAGTTTCAGAATTTGATATAGTTTCAGAGTTTTGGAGTTTCAGTTAAGTTTAGGCAAGTTTCAGCTTGAAGAGTAATGCCCGAAACTGGTAATACCAGTTTTAGTTTTGGCTAACTCTAAACTATGAGGTTTTGGGCAGCATTATTTCTTGAAAGGATTGGTAAAGACTCGATCTTTAAATCACATGAGAGCTATATAGGACTCAGATTCTGAATCGATTCTTGGACCCAGTCCCTTTAAGAGTAGGGTGAACATAGATCATTTATCATATGATTTTAGTAGAACAATGAGATTTATATAGAAAATAAAAAATGTGCTATAGTGTGGAACATCTAAAGGTGAAAATTATGAAATCTGTTACATTTTCAAAAATTTTATAGTAAAATTTGATGTCTTTGTGAATTCTTGTATTTTGATTGGCTAATAATTAATTTTAAAAAAAATTTTAAAATTAATTTAAAAATTAAATTTAAAATTAGCCAATAGCAGAAGGCTAAAACATGTGACTTGTCACATTTTTGGCTAAATTTTTGCACATTATATAAAAATACTATATTTTTAAACTCATTAATTAAAACAATATACAATGATTTTTACAGTTTTTGGAAAGGTCAACTTAGCTTTTCAAGGGACTCCTTTTGCATATTCAGCACGCAAGCCAGAAGCGATGCTGTATGAGATATTTTTATAAAATATTTGGCTGGTGTTGACGGCCTTGTACAGAAAATTTTGGTGAAGATTGATAAAGTCTTTGTCGACGAAGTATCTTGTAGTAAAACAGTGGGGAATAACAAAAAAATGAGTTTTATCTTGCCAAACCTTCTTTTAAGTTTGTTCTCAAGTCTTGTCTCCGGTCCACTTGGATTTTTGAAATTTCGCCAAAAAGTGGGCATCCTAGCTTACCCCTTCCAAAAAGGTCGACAGTGTTTACTGTTTCCGATTTGGGAAAGTGCGTCGACCCAAAAGGAATCGGCTTTACAGGTGCCACGTAAGCCGTGGATCATTCTGGAACTGTTAAGAAATTTCTATTACATGTTTTTTCTGTTGAGATGTAATTTGTGTGTTTTTGTTTTTGTATTTTTACATATAGTTCTTTGTTTAAGTTTTGTTACTTTAAGTAGTCTATATAATTTTTATCATAGCAAGACTGCTGACCTTTTTTGTTTTTCTTATCTTGTTTCTTTTTTTTTTTTGTATGTACATTTTTGGATTTGCTTAGGTTATGTAGTACTACCCCTTTTTTCACTTCCCTTTTTTTTCTTTAGTCTATTTTTCTTGCATATATGTAGGGTTTTTAAACTCTCTTTGTTCTAGAGGCTAGGTAAGGAAAATTAAAAAAGTAGGCAATCTTGATATGGTATATGACAGCCTATCGGTGATACTTGGGATTAAAATTTCTAGTTAGGTAGAAAACCTGAGTTGAGGTTAGTTATAGTGGATCACATTGGGCATTGTGTCTGGTGAATTTTTGTTAAACAGAACGTGGCATTGCAGAGATGACAAAAGCTCCTTTTGTATAATTTGTATTTAGTTCATCAATAAACAAAGATAAGATTGCCAGAAAAAAAAAATATATAATGATTTTTGAAAAGTTAAAGCTGCTAAGTTGTAGTAAATTAGCTAAATTACAAATTAGTGCCTATTTTTTGTGATATTGTTTTTATATTGAATATTGTTAGCTTTTAAAGTTTGTGAAGCCTTTAGATGTTCCGTACTGTACAAATAAAACTTTTTATGTAGGGTTTGAGGCACAAAGCATGGGCATGCCTTTTGGGGCATGCCCCTAGGGCAGTGATGTCACTTGGTTATTTGGCCGGCCAATGGCCGCGGCCATTGGCTGAGGCCAAAAGGCCAAAAATATAAATTTCATTTTTGGCCGAAACGGCCAAATAAAACTAGTAATTTGATTGGTTAAATCTTCACTTAAGTAATTTTTCTATATAACTTACTAAACCTTTGTTTATTAAACCTTTGCTCAAATTACTTATTAAACCTTTGTTCAAATTATACTTTTATATAACTTTTTAAATCTTCGCTTAAATTATTTTTATATAGTTTATTAAACTTTCACTTAAATTATTTTTATATAAGTTATTAAACCTTTACTTAAATTATTTTTTATATAATTTATTAACTTTCGCTAGATTTTTTTTTATATAGCTTAACAATTATTACTTAAGTTATCTTATATATTAATATGCTTTCAAAACGAACTTTCAAGCAAACTATTATAATTAAAAAAGAACTTGAAAAGAATCGTTAGATTTAATTATTCTTTCACGTATAGTTAAATATCGATCCGTTCTATAAGTTTTATTAATTCCAATAGTTCGTCAATTTCTTTATCGCAACTTTAGTAATAGCACATGAAAATAGATAACTATAGTGTTAATTAACTTTTTTTGGGAAGGTAATATACAATAAATACAATTCAAGAATATTGGTTCTTATAGTTAATAGTGTGGCTTTAAACAAAACCAGTACGTATATGTAATATATATTAACATTAGTATGTATATAATACAGTATTTTTATATACATTTCTTTTTTATTACTATACAAAGAAATTTGGCCACTTGGCCGTTTGGCCATTTGGCCATTGGCCAACGGCCATATCGGCCAAATAATTTTTATTGGCCTGGCCAATTGACATTCAACTTTGGCCGCAAAATTTTGGCCATTTTGGCCAAATAATTATATATTGGCCGATGGCCAATTAAATTTTCTTTGGCCGATTAAATTGCCATCACTGCCCTAGGGCATGCCTATGGGCATGCCAAAAAGCTAATAGGCATGCCCTAATCATGTAATATACAATTAAATCATTGGCTAAAAATCATTATAATATTTTTATTTAATATATATAACTATAGTAGGAGATCCAACTCGCAATATTACAATAAACAACAGACTATGCGTAAATCAAAACTATATTGGTCACTTATAATTTAAGCTTATGGCAATTTTTTATTCCTTCTTAGCAAAAAATTTTAATGTCAATTAACTTTTTCTATCCCATTAACAAAGTTACAGAGCTATTTTTTTACATTATATATGAAACCCAAATTGTTTATTCTAATTATTTTATTTGTATTTATCTTTGGATAACTCGAATAAAATTTAAACTACTAGTAGAGTTTTTTTTTAATTAATATAAAATTTGCTCTGTAATTTGGATTGTAAAAACTTTTTATTAATTCGTTTAAATTTTAGAATTCTATCTTTTAGTTGTAAAGGCCCTGTATCTAAATCATTGTCATCAATAAAATATTAATAAATAATATGATAGATCATAATGAAATCCAGATTAAAATGAAATGATAGTATAAAATCTTGAAAACTATATTTTTTTGGGGTATATTTTTTAGAGTTAGAAGTTTAGGGTTAGGGTTAGTTTTAAAAAAAAATTATAATAAACAAGTATTAATGAGTTTTAGGAGTCTAGAAGGTTAAGTATAAAATTTAGTTTTATTTTAAATTATGATCTGCAACAAATAATATCTAATACTGTGTAATAATGAAGATTATATTAAAAAATTTTTATATAATTTTGAGTTACTTAGTTAACAGACCACTCCAACTATGCATGTAACAAAAGTAAAATGCATATACTTTTATAATTATGTGCATATAATATAATATTGCACAAGTCAACTTGGGACTGAGTCTAAATTAATGAAGTCGACATATATATATGCATTATAAACCCTTACTTTTAAGAATTAAACAAATTTCTAATTTTAACATAACTTACAAAAACATACTATTTAAGGGTAGGATGAATGTAGATCATTTTTAATAGTGATCACATTGTGATTATATGAAATCAGGTGATCAATCAATCACGATTGTAAACAACATAGATCATTTTTGTGTAACTAAGAAAAATTTGAGCTGATTTAGGAAAACTTTACAACATATAGAAGTATAATTTTTTTAAATACTATATTTATTAAAATTTTACTATTATAAAAAGAGTATTTTGTACTATATATTATAAAATTTTTAGCTAAATTAATAACAACCATAAAAAGGTTTATTTGTAGCACATTTTTATTTTCTATATAAATCTCATTGTACTACTAAAAACATATGATAAATGATCTATGTTTACCCTACCCTTAATATATTCTATTATTCGTATATTTATCACTTAAATTTTTATTAAATTATTTTGATGATTATAAATACATAACTTAAAATATTTACTGTATTTTTAAAATTGGAACCTAACACATAAACTCCAGTTCTATAATAAATGGCACATTTTATTGCAAGTTAAAAGAGAATTTTTGCTAAATATTGTGAACAATCGTTTACTATATAAAGATCGGGTAATTATAGGCATCTTCTGCGGGAGATACATACCTTATATATCTCCCGCATATCTGCCAATAAAAATACATGCTGATTATGTGATGCATATCAACAGTAAACAATATAATTGTGTACCCTCAGATGCATCAGTCGGACGATTGACTAGCTGAATCAATTTACAGATAGGACCGTCAATGTTATATGAGATCTTCAATTGATAAAAAAATTTTTTAACTCTTTGTAAACTTGATGCTTTCGCTCTGCCCTACAACATATTCGCTGAATCCATCTGAATCCACCAACTTCATAGTACGATTTTCTACTAAAGTTATAAGAAATGTAAGAAACTTCAAGCCACTACCTTATCGAAATTTCATTTGTTCTGCAAAAAAAAAGAAGGCAAAAACGTTTAGAAGGACGACTTAGCAAAGGTAATGTAAACAAAGAGTATTAATTTTTATTATATATGTTATGCATAAGTTTTCAAAAAACAAAAAAATAAAATTATATATATATTAGTACATGTAGTAATTAATTTCAAATTTTTGTTCTTTTAGGCTATAAAAACTTAGATGCGATGAGAAACTTGAAGTATATACTGATTTTGAAGGGTTTTTTAATAGAGTCATGGTGTGCAATAAGATATTGTATAAGATATTTAGATTTTAAATTAGATATAAAGTTGGATATATGAGATATCTATATAGAGACTATGATGATTTTGTTAATGGTGATTAGGCTTCCGCAAGGGCCAGGTAGGGCCGAGTACTAGCAATACCCTGACCCTACCCGCCTACACAAGGCCTTGTCCTAGGGTTCAGAGTCTAGTACCTGTACCCGGTTCATGTAAACTAGGGTACCCTCCGAACTGCCCCGCAAGTGGTTACAGTAACTATAGTTACAAATTTATTAACTCGTTTAAATATTATTTAAAAGTTGTATATTGTGCAATATAATATATAACTCTACTCAATAAATTTGATGCAACTATATCGTGCACCATACTTCTTGTGTCAAAATGTCTAATCACAATAATCTATTTGTAAAGCAAGATGAAAAAATCGAGAGTTCATCGGATATTACTCAAATAGCCAACAATGGTACTCAATTGTATTTAGAGGATAATAATTTGCACGTGATTTTTTAAACGAAATTGTTAATGATATGTGTAATTTATTTAAAGAAGAAAAATTAAAAGGCAAGCTAGAATGCTTAATTCTTGATAAATTAGGACAGTTTCTAATAAAAAAGAAACAAAATCCAGAAATATTATCAATTTTTGTTTAGATAATCCAATTAACTCTTCAGTTCAATTCATTCTTGCAGGTTGTTATCGTTTTGGAAAATGGATTGAAAAGGACGAACGTAAAGTATTCAATTATTATCAAAAATTAGCAGAGATGGATAATTCTTATAGGATATTTTCTGTTGGGTTATGTTATGAAAATGGAGTTGGAATTGAAAAGGATGAACATAAGGCATTCATTTATTATCAAAAATCTGCTGAGATGGGAGACGTTAATAGAATACACGATGTTGGATATTGTTATCTATATGGAGTTGGAGTCGAAAAGGATGAACATAAGGCATTCTTTTATTTTCAAAAATCTGCAGAGATAGGTGATGCTATGGGAACAAATAGTGTTGGATATTGTTATCTGCTTGGAATTGGAGTTGAAATAAATAGCATTCATATATTATCAAAAAGCTGCAGAGATGGGTTATGCTCTTGGAACAAATAATGTTGGATGTTGTTACAAAAATGGAAGTGGTGTTAAAGAGGACGAAAAGAAAGCATTTGAATATTGCAGAAATAGGGCACGCTAATGGAATGTATTATTGATATACGCGGTATACTATATAAATCAAAATTATATGTAGTCATATAAAAAAATTTATTAATAAATTTTTTCAAATTTTAAATAGATGTACAGCCCTAACAGTTTAATAGTTTTAAATAAATTTTCGCAAAGACTAGTATTACATTTCTACAAACAAGGCTTTAGAATCATTTCATTTATTTAAACATGAAAAAACTGTAATATGCTACGTATTTTTTTTTTAAAAAAAAGTAGCAAAAAGAAAGGGGTCTGTAATATGCTATATGTGTGTTTTTTTTAAAAAAAAAGTAGCAAGAAGAAAGGGATAAATTTAGTTTCGTATTTAAAAAAATGGCTCTATAACTTTGTTTGTACGGACATAATGCTTGTCTTTGTGAAGTTTTATCCAAAACTATCGAACCATTAGGGCTGTACATCTGTTTAAAATTTTGTATTAAAAAAATTCGATAATGGATTTTTATATGATACCACATATAGTTTTGATTTATATAGTATATCGCGCATCCCAATGTATCATGTTGGTGAATTTTACCGGAAGGAATTGTTGTTGAAAAGAATATTGATATTGCTTTTGAATGAAATTCTGATTTTTTTCCATCTTAAGGAACGGAATGCAATGACTCTGATTGGGTATAGCCCTAAATAGACGGGCATGATTTAACTTCGCCCGTTTATTCTAAATTATGGCAAGCAGGCGAATCTCAGTTCGATCCTATTTGGCAAGTCTTTGCGGTCACATGACGAATTTTTGCGTAATCTCATTTAATGCATATAGCTTGGACTTAGAAAATTTAGTGAGAGGAGAAACAAAGAAAAGAAATATCCAACTCACAGCAAGATTCCTCTCATTCTGCTCTCCATTCTCTATGGTTATAAACTGCTTGGGTGTTTTTAGTTTCTGGCAAGTTTTTCTTTCTTTATTTTGTTGATTTGTGTTTGTTTGCATGTAAGTGGTTGTGTTAAAATAAAGCCACATATATGTAGTGGAAATAACATAATTATGTTATTTCCACTTAGCTTAGGTTATGACGTGCGAATCGCAAAATTCAAATCGTCAAAATGTTAAGACTAATATATTGATGAGCAAGTTATGATCAGGAATATCATCACGATAGTACCAAATCAGCCTTAGCCACATACAGTATCATGTATCGATAGTAACGGTAAAGTATTATACTAAATTTTTGTTCATTCTCGAAACTGTTTACTCATAAATTTACGTTTCTCGCCTTTTCTTATCGCAGCATCATATATAATAAGAAAAGGGTCTAAACACTATTTATAATATTCGTTAATAAAAAAAGGAGAGTGTCACAAAACCTTATATCTAATTTTGTGCGACTTGTTACTGTATCTTACTTCTGCACTTACACTAATATTAATAGCAATATTTATTAGAATAAAATCGTTGTAATTCTGATTAGTAGTTATGCGGAATTTTATAAAAATTTAAGAAAAATTATTTTCATGTGCGTATATGTTAATTTTAATGATGCAAACCAGTCCCACAGTCTCCTAATACAGTATTATTTTTTTACGTGTTAAAATATAACTACAACATGTATGTACCAGCAGTGTTGAATTATTTTCAACCGAATATGGCATGATTCCATAGCCACTTAATATTTATATAAAATCCCTTTAGAGCAATTTTTTTACCCATATTCCACCTTCTCATACTAGGTTGTTTTTGTGTTGATAAGATGATTGCTGGAACTATTTGTGCGGGTATGCTTAGTCAAGCAAAAAATTTCGTTTCTACTATTGAAGCGATAGGGCCTCTGACTATGTGTATTGTAAGGTTTAACATACTCATAATTACTATTTGGTAGCTCAGTACTTTGGTGAAGGTAGTTGTTTGTTCCGCAAAAAATTCACAATCCAGTTGCCTTTAATAATATAGTTTTCTTAGGTGTAGTTATAGCCTTTCGAGGCAGGCTTAGGATCCGACTATTACCTTCCTGCAATTTATTTTTTTTTATATTATAAAAATACTGCTGGTACTGTAATTTAAATAAATAAAGGCATGTTTCATCTACATTGTAGAGACGTCTAGTAGCATTTACCTTGAACTTTAAATATAAGTTTTGATTAAATATTTCAATTTCGCTTCGATTTTATTAATTTTGATCTTTTAAAATTCATGATTTGATTGGAGTGATACAGTATCTATATCATATTTGAGACGGTGTTAAGTGAATTTTTGTTAGTATGTAATTATTGCATCATAATCGTGTGTATGGGAATATTATATAATTACATTAATTGTAATAATTTGTTAATAGAAGATTACATTTCATGATTAATAATTTATAATAATTATATCGGGCATAGAGTAGGAAGGATCGTAATTATATAAATATATCTGATTGTTTAATAAAGTGGGAGGATAGGTAGAAGAATAGCTAAGAGGAGAGCTAGAAAGATAGAAAGAAGGATAACAATTGATATTAGAACGCATGGTTGATGGTTCACAATAATCTGATAACTCTAATGATTATATTTTCCTTTACTTCCAACTATTATTAAATCTGAAACCCTTTATAAAACAATCATCCTGCATAACTTAAGTATGTTGTGCCTAAAGCTAAGCTGCACATGCTCAATTATTGCAATATTACAGTATTATCGCTCTCTCTATTTCGAGATTTTGATTGGTTGAATGAATATCATGATTTGCAGTCCTGAGTCAACCTTAGGTTCCATATTTGGGTCGTTTAAAGCCAGGTCTGTTTACATATTAATCTACATATTGCATAAGTTCATTTTTGATATCTATATAACCTGCTAACTTTAACTGTATCAAAAAAACTAATTTGGCTTTAACGGTCCCCCATATTTGTGACGGTTTTACCTCGAGAATCAATTTGGCAAGTTAAAGATAATTAGCAGATATTGGCTACTATAATAATTTTATTATGCTAGCAATAAGACTAATCATGTGAATTTTTTATAATTTATTTATCTTTATATAATAACGCGTCATTTTGAGCTAAAAACCAGTCGTCTGACATTTTTGTAATGGGCTACGATTTTTGAAATAACAGATAATGCTTATGAGCGTTATTATGTGAAAATATGGTAAGAAAATTCTAATATAATTTTATCGTGAACTTATATTACAAATCCATAACCAAAATACTTCAATAATTAGTTACAAGAAACATAAAAACTCAATTAATTATTAAATGTTTAAGCTTTAATTTTTTTTAAATCATACATCTTATCTATAGTTTTTTCAGCAAGAACATTATTGCAAGTTATTTTCACCTGTAGGAAATCAAATCTGGCATTAATATTCGTAAAAATACAAAAAAAAAATTATTAATAGCATTATTACCTTGGATTAGGGTTCCGAAGTCCGGTTCGGGTCCGGTCCGGGTCCGGCCGAACCCGGACTCGACCCCGGACTTGAACCATAAATATTGAAAATTTCGAACCCGGACTCAGACCCGAACCTAAAGTGCTGAACCCGAACCGGACTCAAACATGATTATAGGTTCGGTCCGGGTCCAGTTCGAAGTTCGCGAACCTGTCCGGGTCCGGATACATATCAAATATGTACCAAAAATAGGATATGCTTCGAAAATAATATCGATATAGTAAATAAAGTTATTTTATTATAATTAAATCGATATGACTATCAATCTAAGATTACAATTTGTTTCCTAAAACAAATCGTGTTCGTAATAATAAATTCAATAAATGCATTCTTTAAACTTAACAATAATAATTGAATTCGATTCAATATCAACGATCAAACTCAATAAAATTGAATTTGATAGTTCAATGATCGAACAAAGTTTAGCCACGTGCTTACATACGTACGTACACGCGTACATGCACTCTACTAAATAGAATATATTTCTAAATGTTTCTAAAATGATATCGATATTGCAAATATCGTGTCGTTAAAAACAGTATCGTTCTATTATAATTAAATAAAATCAATAATCACTTCAATTTTAAAATTTTTCGATTTAAATAATATTAATATTTCCGATAATTTTACGTACACCAGATAACTAATAGATAAATAATATTCAACAAGTAACATTAGCATTTTTATCATATAAGATATGAACTTTAATAAACCCTATATAAAATAAAAACGTACTTGTCTAAATAATATATTAAGATTACTCCGACAAATACATTACATATTTGTCACTTCAAGATTTTTAACTCATACCAATATTCTACTATACATTCTGTATTATATTTATAAACCACATAGGAGTATACACCACAATAAGTTATAATATACTTCAAGCGAAATAAATTCCAACATTATAATTATAAAAATACTCTCAAGATAAAAATTTACATACCGGTAATTAAACAATATTATCAAAAAAATAAGTATCTATATACTACAACTAAATTTATGCTATTAATTTCTGCAATAACTAGAACTTTAATCAATAATAACATTTAATTCTTAGAAAATACATTGAGATATTGTTAAACACTTACTTATTTATCTCTTAAACAAGATGGGTGGCGTTTCGCGCCATCTATCGTGCTAGTACTCATAATAATGTCATCAATACCTCAAACTTACCACCATCAACTCTACATCATGGACCAGTTCACGGTTTTATGACAAATAGATGCCATGTGACTTTGTTCACAGCACCTCAAACCCCATACTAATCAATCGTGAATCTACATCATGGGTCTGGGTTATGGTCTTATGCTCCACTCATAGCATCTCACTTTCTTCTTTAATATCTAAGCTGCTCGATCAGGCCAACAAGCCAATCACTCTGGTTGTCCACCCGAACTATCGAACCCTCCTATAAGACTGCCAAACCCATAGAGAGTTCCCATCTAGTGGTGGGTGGGCGGGTACTAACGACATAGCTAGACTTTTGTCAAGCTAGCAGCAAAGACAACAATTTCCGTCTTTATCTCTCTTAAATAACCACTCCTTATGACCTCATACTTACTCAACTATCCATTATCCCTTACTCAATACATCATACTATCTGACTCTCAATACATCATACTATCCGACTCTTAAAAACATCAATCATCCCTGTCATCAATACTTAATACTTACCCATCATCATAGGCCTGGGTCATAGTCTCGTGACAAATGGATGCCCGTAACTTTGTTCACGGCACACCATCTTATGCATGTTGGATTGGGGTATCGAACTTTCGGACTGGACTCAAACTTTCGGACCGAACTCAAACCGAACTCGAACCAAGCCAAAAGTTTGATATTCGGACTCGGACCGGACTGAGTTGTAAAATAGTTTGAGTCCGAGTCCGGTTCGAAATTCGAACCAGACTCGGACTTGTCTAAGGTCCGGTCTCAGCCCGGGTCCGTCGGAGCCCTACCTTGGATAACCAAGACCCGAACTTTTAGAAGCAAACAAAAATCTCTTTCTAAATAAGAAATTGGAAACTATTTTAGCTAAGTAAAATGAAGAATTGATTGTCAAAAGACAATAAAATGATAATGCTTATTATACGATAAAAAAAAAATATATATATATATATTTAAAAAAAAAAATTATATGAATGTTATTCTAACACCAAGCATTTATATAAAACTACGTATATGTTTTGTGAATATCTTAGATCACTATTACTTTAACTTTCAGTCGGGCTCTCTTCAAGAGCTTTTTTTGGTCTACCTCGTTTCTTTTTCACTGCAGCTACAGGTATATTTTCTTTTTCACTCTTGATTCTTCTTGTTTTTGGCTATCCAACTGCTTTGCTTTTAAGAGGGTTGTTAATTATTAGAAGCCTAGAGGATACTGACGTATTTTTTTTATAGGTCGAATTCTGATTATCATTGGCAATAACATAAAGGTCTTCTAAATATTTCTCGAGGTACAGTGTAAAGTTTGAACATTTATCAGGGTCCGTTGCAATTTTACTTGCAATTTCTCCTGATAGTCTACAAATACGTATATACCGGAGTTTAGAGGCGCATTCACTAGAAGATTCATGTAATGCTGAAGTTTCACGTAGGCTTCCGCATGGGCCTGGGCTATCCATGGGTACCCATGGGTAGTACCATAAGGGCCGGGCCAGGATACCGATTTCTGGGCCCTTAGATAAGGGTATGGGCCCAGGTGCTAAGCCCTTACAAAGCTGGATAGGGCTTGGGTACTGCCCTTTTGGCTCACGGGTACCCGTAAATATATCTCACATGACCACCAACCAATCATAATACAGGTGCGTAATACATAAGCTTATGATTAATTATTCTTTTAAAATGCCCAACGCTCTAGATTACCAACGCCCAACTAGTGATCATGTTATTAATCGATCTACATTATCAGTTATATGCAGATGATAATCTGTACACTTATATCATACACGTTTTTAATGATCTTTTTTTTTATTCTTTAATTATTTGTTCAGTTTATTTTTATTGTCTTTTTTTATTAATGTTTTCTTTCACCTGAAAGAATTAATAGCCCAGAACTGGTACTAAGATAAGTACTAGTTCACTTCTTTTTTTGTTTTTTTGTTTTTTGTATCGTTACTAATGTTCTCTTTTTTTTGTAGATTTTGTGCTTCGCCGGGAAGGGGTAATAGAGACTGGAATCGAGATCTTGAATCTAAAACTGGTACCAAGGTAAGTACCAGTTTATATTTTTCTTTGTTTTGTCATTTTTTTTTGTATTAATGTTTTCCTTCTCTTTTGTAGGTCTTGTGTTTCGCCGGGAAGGATTAATGGAGACCAGATTGAGATCTTGAACCCAGAACTGGTACCAAAATAAGTACCAGTTTGTTTTGTCGTTTTTTGTATAGTTACTAATGTTTCTTTCTCTTTCATAGTTCTTGTGCTTCACCGGTAAAGGTTAATGGAGACTGGGATTGAGATCTTGAACCCGGAACTGGTACCAAGATAAATACCAGTTAATATTTTTTTTTGTTTTGTCGTGTTTTGTATCGTTACTAATGTTTTCTTTCTCTTTTGTAGGTCTTGTGTTTCGCCAAAAGGGCTAATAGAAACCAGGATTAAAATCAATGCTTTCTTTCTCTTTCGTAGGCCTTGTGCTTCACTAGGAAGGGTTAATAGAAACTGGGTTTGAGATCTTCAACCTGAACTGATACCAAGATAAGTACCAGTTTATATTTTTTTTTGTTTTTTTGTCTTTTTGTATCGTTACTAATGTTTTCTTTCTTTTTTGTAGGTCTTGTGCTTCGCTGTGAAGGGTTAATGGAGACCGGGATTGTGATCTTGAACTCGGAGCTGGTACCAAGATAAATACTAGTTCATATTGTTCTTTGTTTTGTCGTTTTTTGGTACCGTTACTAATGTTTTTTTTCTCTATTGTAGGTCTTGTACTTCGCCAGGAAGGGTTAATAGGGACTGGGATTGAGACCTTGGATTCAGAAAAATGCTTTATTAGATTGTAGATGAAATTTTAGCAATACAAGCTTATGAAAAATTGAATTTGTAGTTAGTAGTTTAGTTGTAGTTTATTATGTAGAAGGTTTTAGAATTTGTAGAATTTCGTGAAAATATATTAATTATAAAGTTTATTTAAAAAATTATTTTGCTACAAATATTTCGAAATAAAATGCATAAATTAAAATTCGCAATTGAAAATGACTGATGCTAGTATAAGATTTTTACTAAATTCGGCAAATTAAAAACAAAACAGGTTTTATTGGCAGCTTTAATAAATCTTCTAATTAGGGCTCCGACGGACCCGGACTGAGACCGGACCTTAGGCAAGTCCGAGTCCGGTTCGAATTTCGAACCGGACTCGGACTCAAACTATTTTACAACTCAGTCCGGTCCGAGTCTGAATATCAAACTTTTGGCTTGGTTCAAGTTCGGTTTGAGTTCGGTCCGAAAGTTTGAGTCCGGTCCAAAAGTTCGATACCCCAATCCAACATGCATAAGATGGTGTGCCGTGAACAAAGTTACGGGCATCCATTTGTCACGAGACCATGACCCAGGCCTATGATGATGGGTAAGTATTAAGTATTGATGACAGGGATGATTGATGTTTTTAAGAGTCGGATAGTATGATGTATTGAGAGTCGGATAGTATGATGTATTGAGTAAGGGATAATGGATAGTTGAGTAAGTATGAGGTCATAAGGAGTGGTTATTTAAGAGAGATAAAGACGGGAATTGTTGTCTTTGCTGCTAGCTTGACGAAAGTCTAGCTATGTCGTTAGTACCCGCCCACCCACCACTAGATGGGAACTCTCTATGGGTTTGGCAGTCTTATAGGAGGGTTCGATAGTTCGGGTGGACAACCAGAGTGATTGGCTTGTTGGCCTGATCGAGCAGCTTAGATATTAAAGAAGAAAGTGAGATGCTATGAGTGGAGCATAAGACCATAACCCAGACCCATGATGTAGATTCACGATTGATTAGTATGGGGTTTGAGGTGCTGTGAACAAAGTCACATGGCATCTATTTGTCATAAAACCGTGAACTGGTCCATGATGTAGAGTTGATGGTGGTAAGTTTGAGGTATTGATGACATTATTATGAGTACTAGCACGATAGATGGCGCGAAACGCCACCCATCTTGTTTAAGAGATAAATAAGTAAGTGTTTAACAATATCTCAATGTAATTTCTAAGAATTAAATGTTATTATTGATTAAAGTTCTAGTTATTGCAGAAATTAATAGCATAAATTTAGGTGTAGTATATAGATACTTATTTTTTTGATAATATTGTTTAATTACCGGTATGTAAATTTTTATCTTGAGAGTATTTTTATAATTATAATGTTGGAATTTATTTCGCTTGAAGTATATTATAACTTATTGTGGTGTATACTCCTATGTGGTTTATAAATATAATACAGAAAGTATAGTAGAATATTGGTATGAGTTAAAAATCTTGAAGTGACAAATATGTAATGTATTTGTCGGAGTAATCTTAATATATTATTTAGACAAGTACGTTTTTATTTTATATAGGGTTTATTAAAGTTCATATCTTATATGATAAAAATGCTAATGTTACTTGTTGAATATTATTTATCTATTAGTTATCTGGTGTACGTAAAATTATCGGAAATATTAATATTATTTAAATCGAAAAATTTTAAAATTGAAGTGATTATTGATTTTATTTAATTATAATAGAACGATACTGTTTTTAACGACACGATATTTGCAATATCGATATCATTTTAGAAACATTTAGAAATATATTCTATTTAGTAGAGTGCATGTACGCGTGTACATACGTATGTAAGCACGTGGCTAAACTTTGTTCGATCATTGAACTATCAAATTCAATTTTATTGAGTTTGATCGTTGATATTGAATCGAATTCAATTATTATTGTCAAATTTAAAGAATGCATTTATTGAATTCATTTATTACGAACACGATTTGTTTTAGGAAACAAATTGTAATCTTAGATTGATAGTCATATCGATTTAATTATTATAAAATGACTTTATTTACAATATCGATATTATTTTCGAAGCATATCCTATCTTTGGTACATATTTGATATGTATCCGGACCCGGACAGGTTCGCGAACTTCAAACTGGACCCGGACCGAACCTATAATCATGTTTGAGTCCGGTTCGGGTTCGGCACTTTAGGTTCGGGTCTGAGTTCGGGTTCGAAATTTTCAAAATTTATGGTTCAAGTTCGGGGTCGAGTCCTGGTTCGGCCGGACCCGGACCGGACCCGAACCAGACTTCGGAACCCTACTTCTAATCGGGTTTATTCATGATAGTACAAGTACCAAGATAATTGCAGGTTGTCTTGATCAAATTTCGATTTATTTTGAATTATTTAAAATTTCTTGGCTAAGCCAACTAAGCTAATAAAATTTCATCGGCATGGTTGGTCGAAAAATTTTGATCGACCAGGATCACTACCCATGGGTAGTTCGAAGGGTACCCGCATTCTAATGGGCCGGGTATGGGTACTAAGATTTGAGCCCTAGGGTAAGGGTAGGGCTCAAAAATTTGGCCCATATACAAACGGGTAGGATAAGGGTATCACTAGTACTCGGCTCTACCCGGCCCATGCGGAAGCCTAGTTTCACAGGCTTGTGGTTGTGAATGACTGTAAAAATTAATATATTCTTTGGCAAGCTCCAATTCAGAAGGATCTTTCTGCCAACGTTTTGGACAGTGAAAATCGTCAAGTTGAGCAAGAGAAAGGCGGACTGCAACCGCAAGAAAATGACGACAAATTATTCTAGCAAATTCAAGATTACGGCAGCTGCAGGAAAGCATACAACTATCATAAAATACCCAACTTATGATGTCAGGTCTTTTGTAACGTAATAATTTCAAACAGCGCAACTCATTATTACTATTTACTTCCTCACACATGTAAGTATCCTTTTTATTCCATTCAGCCGCGAATTTCTTCCATGCATATCACGTTAAACAATTAGCAGCTTGTTTTTCTATAGGGTTCTTAGAAGTTGAACGGAAGGGATAGACAAGCTCTTTGTATGCAGAAATATGTTCAGCTTCTTCACGAGCATCAAGTGCTCGTTCAAAAGCTGCTAAAAAATCGGTAAGCATGGTTTTACTATCAAGAAAGCCTTTCAATAGTTTATTTATCGACTCTCCCCTTTGTGTTGATGACATATCGGCAAAAAAATAGTCTTTAAGGTATGCCGGGGCCCAACGCTCATGCCATTGATTAAGTACTTCCAGATATGATCTTGCTTCGGCATAGTCATCGTTTATCATAACATTATTCCATCGTTCCTCAAACACACTTGATTAATATGATGATTAAGACATTTAATGTGATCAGTATGAAACTCATTATATTTGAATCCGAGTTTGGTAGTCATATTTGACTTAATATTTTTGAGCATTTGCCATATGCAAAGACCATGTTTAGTGCCGTGCTTAATAGTTAGAACAGAACGAATGGCATCAGCCATAGGGAGATCATTGTCAGTAAGTATAGTCTATGGAGCAGAGCAAAAAATACGTATAAAGGCTTCAAAAAGCCACTCAAAACTTGAACGGGTCTCGTCCCGAAGCAGTGCACCAGCCGTACAGTAAAAATGTCCATTATTAGTTACACCAGTAAACACCCCGAAAGGCATCGAAAAATAATTACATTTGTATGTATTATCATATACGATAACATCATGGAAGCACATATACTGCTGTTTTTGAGACGAATATACCCAAATTACATGCTTCAAACGATTTTCTTGGTCCAGCTCGAATTCAAAAGAAAACTCAGGATCGTCCCTGCGTTTCTGTTGTAGAAGAAGAATAAAATCATTGGCCTGGAATTCATTACGAGAAATACGATCAGTGCTAATAAAGTTATACAAATCCCGAATTATCCATTTCTTGGCAATTGGTCCATACTTTGTCACAAGCAGTGACTGAATTTGTGATGTTGAGATTCTAGCCTTTTTAAAGAGTAGAATTTCTTCTTTAATATCCATTGGTATTTCACGACTTGCAGGTGGAATACGCCTAAGCTGAACTGGAATCAGAGAATGATTATGCCAAAGTATTGTTTGTAAAATATAATACTTGTCATCAATTTGGTTATAATTAAGCTGAATAGACCACTGACAATTACATTTTTTAGATTCAACATTTCTTTTTTTTTTGCTAGGATCTTTAGGTTTAGATGTGAATTGACCATAATGATCGCAAGTGAAAACTTGAGTTCAACGTAGATCACTACTACAGTTACTGCCTTTATTGTAAATAACTTTAAATCCATTTGCTTCTGAATATTGGTCGGCCATATATTTAAAGGCTTCAAGAGAATCATAAACTTCGCCATTTTGAAATAATGTGTCTCCAGGTTCTACTGAGCCTCCAGGTTCTACTGAACTTTCAAGTTCCATAAAACTTTCAGGTTCTATTGAGCTTTCAAGTTCCATCGGCCTTTCAGGTTCTATTGAACTTTCAGATTCTACCGGGCTTTCAGGTTCAACTGAGCCTTCGAATTCCTCTAAACTTTCAGGTTCCAATATGCTTTTAAACTCTAATATGTTTTTTGATTTATTAAGAACTTTATTAGTTTTTTATACCATAATCGTATCATGTTACTAATACCTAATACCCTACCATTATAATGCCGTTCTTGTGTGCTTGGTGAAATATAAACCATGATTAGAATATAGTTTTTAACTAATGCTTATATAAAGTTCTGTTTGTATGCTGTTACTCTTTATGGTCCTTGCTTCTTTATAGATTTTGTTGTTTTTTTAATACAAATATTGGGCGTTTCTAAAAATTTTTTATAAAACAATATTCAGTAAAACTTTGTTGCTTTTATGAAACTAAAACAGAAACTAATTTGAATTATTTACATATAGTATATGCAACGTAGATATGTAAAATTCTATACACGTTTGTCACTTAGCTTTAATACCCACCGGTTCAGTTTGCATTTGTAATTTTTAAAATTAAAAAGTTGTATTGGTCATTTCTAAAGTTCAGTTTTCGTGAGAAAATTTGCTTTATGTACATACATAAACTCACCAATTATTTTAGTCAAAATATTTTAGGTTACATGATTATAACATACAAGTATAAGGTCAACCGAGCAAATGAACATATGATGTGAAGCGGCACGTATCAAGTAAACGTGATTTTTTTGTAACACATGAAAAAATAAGGTTAGATAATAACTTGAGATCCGGCAATCCGACTATAGTTGTGAGTATCTTGAAATGCAGGAGATATATAGTTTTTATATCTCCCGCGGGAGATGCCTATAATTTCCTATAAAGATCCTAAATTTTTAAGTAAAAATGCATCAAAATAAAGAATCCTATGCCGATATTAGCCCATTATTTTATAATCAGATAGACTTACCAATAATGTACTAACTTTATTAATGAAATCTTGAATAATACCAGTCTATTGAATGGACTCTTGCCTATAAATCCTGGATAAATTAAAGGCAAATATATTAGTTAAACCAAATACTATTTAAAAAAAAATAAAATAAGCTCTATTTAGAATTTTTTTTTTAATAAAAAAAAAAACAATGAATTCCATATTTATGCAAATAATGCCTTTAGGTATTATTTCAAAGCACAAGTTTGAGCTGAATATAAATTATATTTCTTATTAAAAAATCAATGACTAAGTCAAATATTATCTTCAAAATAACGTAATTTTGCGCAAATATAGTAATTGTTGCAGATTAAAATGAAATCAGATTAAAATAAAACTGGGAACCTTTCTTGCTCACCTTTAAAGCTTATAAAACCCACATATACTTGTTTATTAATAACCCTAACCTTAACCCTAGCCCTAATGCTAAAAAACCCCTAAAAAATGTCCCCTAAACAATTTTAAAATTTTGCTTAAAAAATAGAAAAATTTCATTTTAATCTGATTTCATTTTAATCTGTCACAGTAATTATTGAAAGTAATTTTGGATGCCTTCAAAGATAAAAATAAAACTTATCTGTAAATCTGAATACTTTGAAAATGTGTGTAGATGATTATTGTTTTGCTTTTCTTCTAGTAATTCGTATCTATAACAATTTAACAATAATAAAAACCAGTTTATGAACAATTTTAAATAGAATAAGATAATTGGGCAAAGCATTTAATAATTCAATCAATTTCTAATATAAATAACCAACAAGATGATTTAATTTAAAAAACTTTGGTGAGTATCGCTTCTTACTACATACAATATGCAACTACCTCCAGGTTTTGCTATAATACTTCCCAACCAATGCTATCAATGGACTAGCTTCTGACGTTTCAAAAACAAGACATTTGGCAATAAATATACTGCCAAGTATAAATATTGTTTATCTGAGCTTGATAGTAAACCTGAAAAGCTTTATTAACATGTTACCAAGTGCAATAGTTGGTTAGTTGATGATAGAACTAGCTATATTAAAAAAGCCAATTAGCAAATGATTCCTGCTCAGTTCCTGTTCACAAAAGAGTTAAACATATTCAAGAAGTTACTGTAAATGAAGAAAATAATAATAATCAAGAAAGCTTAATAATAAAATTTGCAAAACAAGAAAATATCTTGAATCGGTGTACCAGATCTATACCTTAAACTCAAACGGAAAAACTTCACCTAAAGCTCTTGTATACCATTATCTATAGCGATCTTCCTTTTAATTTTGCTAAAACCCCTTATCTTTATAACTTTCTTTAAGACTTAGCTCCAAGTTACCTACCACCTTCTGAAAGTATGCTACGAGAATATATCTTGACAAACGTTTTCTAATTGTCTTCAAGACAAGCTGTCTATCATGTCAGTCTTAGAGGTTGGACCCATGAACTTTTATTCAGATATCTGCAGATTAACTGGATATTCAGGTGCTATAAGTGTCTTACGGATAGCAACCGTTATCTGTCATTTTTGAATGGATAACCTTACAGGTACTCGCAAGTATCCGCGAGTAGTATAGTTGGTAGTAGAATTAGTGAATTACAGCAATTATAGCATTTTACCAGTAGTAGGTCTAGCATCTAATTGGCATAATATTATATGCCGTAATGCCACAATAATAGTATAATATTATATTGTTATAATTAAGTAATAGTCACTTCAAACCGGAAATAATGAATATGTTGTTATTTGCATACATTCATTTATATTAATTAATTATAAGTATAAAAGTTATTTAAAGTGTATTCTGCAGAATACAATATAGTTATTTAAAGTGTATTCTGCAGAATACAATATAGTTATTAAAGTGTATTCTGCAGAATACAATATTATAATAAATTTTTCTCTGAATTTAAGTACGCAATATTATAATAAATTTTTCCCTGAATTTAAGCATATGAGATCATATACAAATGATGTATTATTACAGTATTGTGATTGTTTTGGGTATTTAAGTATTTGTGATGTAGATTTAATCTAGAAATTCTTTTTCTTTGTATCATTCTTCCTCTTAATACTTGTAGTTCTTTTAAGATTCATTTGCAAGAAATTATTTATCAGGATTTGCACAATGGTAATATATTACTAGATAATCTATATTAGTGCATATAATTGCTAACTTGGGTCTTTCCATTAAATATTTAAAACAAGATGATGAAGTCTATGGTGTTTTACCTTTTTTTGTGGCTAAAGTTTTAGAAAAGAAACCATATACTACAGTACCCGATACATATTCATTTGGAATTATCATGTTGGAAGTATTATATAGTGACTCTTTAGCTCACTATTTAAAACAATATCAAGTTTTAGATATAATTTTTGGAATGCAGCCAAAAGTTAATGAAGCTGATTCAAACTATTATATTAAATTGATGGGCATCAAGATTCAGAGAGTATTCATTCCTTCTAAATGAAAGGTAAAGTTTGTTCGGATGATTGTATTTCTCCTCATTTTGCACTAGTAAAGCAACACCAAATTTCATATATCAGAATTGTGTGCAATTACACCCAGACTGTTCAGTTTTTTGTCATGCCCCCTGCGCTCACAGTACTGTATAAGCGCAAAATAACGCCCACGGGCATTAATTCAACAATCCAATAACTCTAAAATAGCATTGTAGTCTCGAATTAATGCCCATACGCGTCCTGAATTAACGCACACCCCAATATAGCTAGTATGAAAATGGCATAACAAACAGGTATACACCACTCGTACACTTAATATTACATGGTTTTATTATGTATATTGTACTAGGACTCCAAAAAACTCTGATGCAACTCAGATGTTTCTAAAAAAGAAAATTTTGTATAGAAATTCATCAAACCTTGCATTTTTATATAGTAAATTTTCAAATTTTGCTCTATTTTATATATCTATTTGGCTAAAATACTACTAAAATTATACAAACTCAGATCTGAGTTGTATCAGAGTTCTTTGGGGTCCTATTGTACTGTACATACTGTACAAAATATTTTAAGCATATACCGGTATACAACTAGTTTATTTAGCATTATCCCATTTTCAATAATATAACTCGATGAATAACATGCGCAAATTAAATTCCTGTATTCAAAAAAATTAAAATGAAAAAAATTGAAAATTAAAATGAAATTAAAATGAAAATTAAAAAAAAAGAAAAAATACCAGTAAGAAAAAATAAAAAAAATAATTTTTTTTAAAAAAATTATATTATTTTAAAAAAAAATTATCTTTATCATAAAAAAAACAATTATTTTTAATAAAAAAAAATAATTTTTTTAAAAAAAATTACTTTTAAAGAAATATTATACATATAGCGCCATACAGTATTTGACAGACTATCAAATAAATAAGATAAGTATGAATTTATTTTATAGGTTTTTTTTTTACTAATTTACTGATACTAATTTTCATTACCTTATCAATCATAAAGGTCCATCATATCTCCGGAATCATAACCCATCATATTTTTGGGATCACAATCTGTCACATTCTCGACGTCAAGTTCATTGTTATCAGGATTTGGGGTCTTTGTCTTGAAAATCATATATGGAACATATAATTTACTATGTCTCATAACTTGATTTTCAAGGCAAAGACCCATTTGATTCATTATCTAAATTCTGATTTGATGATTCATTATCTTCTTCCTCGGAAAAACTTACTTCATTTATATGGTCTGCGACAATGGCTTGGAAATGGTTTGACATCTTTTCATCTTCGCTACCATCTGGGTTAAGTATAAGCCCAATGGTTTCAAAAAACTTGGCCAAAAGATCTGAACTGATTTCTCTCCATGTTTCAGATACCCATTCACTAACCACCTTGTAAAATGCTTTCTTGTGATTTTCTTTTTTAGTAAACCCACCTTCACCTTCATCTATCCATTTTTCCCACCTTCGTTTCATACCATTTTTAAAGGGCTTGTTCACTGAAACGTCAGGTGGTTGAAAACGCAAGTTGTTCTACTGGGTATTTCCAATATATCTAGGCCTTCCTAAACAACAAAAAAAATCTTATCTTTGAAAAAATTCTAACCAGTATTGGCCACCTTATATAATATGGGTTTAATTTTTTTTTAAAAAAAAATTTTTAATCATACCGAATTAAATGCTTTAATTACATCATCACGAACATGGCTACGATGATAGTCAATGAAGATTATACCTTTATTCTTGAAGAACCCATTCGGTCTAGCTCGAATAATGCGTGGAATATAAGTAGAAATCATCAAATCTCCTATCATATTTGCACAAGGTGCCATAGTTACCACAACATCTCGTGGAAACCTACCTTTCGTTTTTTTTTTAACTTGAAAATTATAACAGGTAGAAGTTTTTCGCCAGATGCAGTATAGCCCAAAACTACTATGAACTGTAATTTATCATTTCTCGTGGTTTTAATTGGCACTTTATAAGCGCCTTCAAATTCAATTGTTGCATTTCGGGCCATGTCAAACTATATTAGTGTTTCATCGAAAGAAATAATATATTTTTTTAATGTTTCTTGTTTTTTCATATGAAGTTTGAAGAAAATTTTTGGCAATTAAAGGCATATCTTCTGGAAGCTTTTGTGCAAGTTGTGTCTGAACATATTCTACCAGCTTATGTCTTTGCTTAAAACATTCAACCCACCCACAGGAGAACTTTGTATCTTGAATATTTAGTGTCTCTCCTAACTCTTTTACCTTTCTTTGAATCATTAAAGTAGTAACTGCCATTCTTTCTTCTTTTTTTTCTGAATATATTCTAATACCATAACTCTTTTTCAACTTTGGGTTACTTGGCTTTTCGACCACAACTAAGAAGAGCTCGTACCTTATAAATATTTGAATTTTGATCATTTTTGATAGCCTCAAGTTCTTTTTTTTGCTTTCTCTATTCCTGAACACGTTTTTGGTCAACTTTATAAAACAAGGCTGCTTGATGGTTAGACGTTTTTTCAGCTTAAGAGATTACTTCAAGTTTGTATATATAGTCGCATTTGTTTCCCATATTTCAAAGTAAAATTTATGTGAAGCAAAAAACAAAATTACTTACTTAAAGTGCCAGAGCATTGCTTTAATACAGTTTTTGTAGTAAAGAGAAAATTAACTAGTGAGCCGAGCTGAGTTCTATTCAAGAAGGACATTAATTTTTGCTAGTAGTTTCATAGTACAAAAAAGAATTTTTCGAAAAAAAATTAACTAAAAACAACAAATTAACCAACGAGCGCCATGCTTAAGAAGATTAATTGTATGTAGTCTTAAATGTTCTTTTTTTATTTTTTATTTTTTTTTTGGTAAAAAAAAAGTGATAATGCTATTAAAGAAAGTAATATTATTTCTTTAAAAGAAAAAAGGACCAATAGGAGCATTATTATAATGCCGGTATTAAATGTTCATACCGTAGTATGTAATTCTAAGAGAAAAATAAAAAAAAATCAATAAAAAGAAGAATTTGAAAAAGAAAAATTTAGTATGTGCGCTCGACCAAAAGAATACTATATATATATATAGTACAAAAAAAAATTCTTTACTGGTTGTTATACTTTAACCGGTTTAATTAAATCAAAAAACAATAATTTTTTAAAAAATCATTGTTATTGTATTACTGTTCTAGCAGGTTAGATGCGTATATATGTAGCACCACTATTAAGGTGTATGTGCATTATTTTAAAGAAGTTTAAACCTGGAAAATTGATCTTTTTTCGAAATAACGCACATGCACATACTCGAAATAATGTGCAGGTTAGTGTTCCAAGTTGATTAAAATTTTATTAATCGGTTAGTTGCCAACTATAGTTGCAACTAACCGGTTACATATATCATGTGACCAAATTAATCAGTTAGTTGGTTAGTTGGTTAGTTTGATTAGTTGGTTAGTTGGTTAGTTGCTAAGTTGTACAAAAAAAATAACTGAAAATTAGAAAATTTACTATTGCACGATAAGCAAAAAAATTTACAATTTGCTAAATTCAATTTTATAATTATTACACGATTCTAGAAAATTGTTTATTACTTAAAGAATCTATTTATAACTTATATACTGTATCTTGTATGAAAATTACTTTTTAATTTGAATAAATTAGATAATGCATCTTTATAAATACCAATAAAAAAAATTAATACAAATATCAATGTAATTATTTATAAATATTATTATTGTCATTGATAAAATGTGTAATTTTATTGTCGTTTTTAAAAATTATATAATTCTTAATTATTATTAGTACTGTAATTATTTAACAATAATTTTTAAGCAATTAATAAATAAATTATCCAATACGTATAGAATATCTCTATAGAAAATGATCCAATCGATGATTTAATCAAATTGTTGATTATATTATTTATCGCTTGTAAGGGATAAATAATAAATACATATAAGAATATTCGATCTAACAATTATGTTGAGCTGTATTACTGTTATATAGCAAGAACTTGCTGTTATCGTCATTTGTGATAAAAGATTTTTGCCACTTACTTTATATATAAATAGTATACATATTAAACTTGTAATGGTAACGATCGTTGTTACGTATTCCTGCAGGTTTTAATTTTTTTTTTTTTTTTTTTTTTTTTTTTTTTTTTTTTT
>QKWP01000808.1:69842-123282 GCA_003550325.1 Gigaspora rosea
AATTTTTTAAAAAAATATATTTGATGAACATAAAAATTAAAAGTTAAATCATATTATTAAAATTGGCCAATAAAATTATTGGACAATTGGACATATGTCCAATTGACAATTTGGACATATGTCCAATAATCTTACAATTTATTTGGACATTGTCCAATGCCTGAAGGTCCAAAAAATTATTTGGACATTTGGACTATGTCCAAATATCCAAATGTCCAATTAAATTTATTTGGACATTGTCCAATGCCAACCCTGGCTATTATTGAGGTATGCGGATTTTTTTAGATGTTATTGTGGTGAGCGAATTTTTTTAGTTGTCATTAGCAAATTTTTTTACTATTATTGAGATATCGATTTTATAATAAATTGTTTTAAACGTTAACCGAATTAGAATTGATTCTTATTTCTGTATAATTGTCTTATATTAATTATTTAAAATTTTGAATTTTTATTAAGAATACTAAATAGATTAAAACTCAATCAGCAAGTCAATACGATAAATAATGTTGATATTTGATTATCAATTCTGATTTTTTTTAATCGATTCACAACACTACGTCGAGGTGGCGAATTTTTTTAGCTGCCATAAAGGTGCGCAAATGTTTTTAGCATTATTGAGGTGAGCAATTTTTTTAGCTATCATTGAAATAAGTGAATTTTTCTAGCTGTCATTGAGATGAACAGCATTTTTATAATTATAAAAGCAACCGAATTACATGCAAATTTTGCATATACTGCTTTTTACTATCTAGCTTATTTTTAAATAATTCTAGATAATGCAGTAGGCCGTATTCATATTATAGTATTGTGATTGCAAAAAGTTTTTGCATTACAACACTTAATTAGTATTACTTAAGACTGTAATTCGGGCTAATCTTGCAATTTTTTTTATTTTAAGAGTTCACTAGGACGATTACCAAAAGCATGGACACATGATAAAATGCCATAGCCACTGCATAAGTTTTTAGCTATAGTGTCTTATTATGAGCCTGTACTTTTGATGGTCACCCTGTTATTTCACAATTGTACAATTGAGACAATTGAAATTGAATATGGGTTGTGGTCTGTCTAATTGTGATAAAGATAATTGCAAATAGCAATAAAATAAATCTATAATATAGTATGATGAGATCGTGGGTATATATAGAATAATGTAGTATATTTTATATGGTATTGTTTTTTTATAATGATAGTACTAGAATCTGAAAACGGATTTGATTTTTTTTGTTAGAGTTTATTTCTGTACTTCATTTTTATTCAAAAAACATTATTGTTAAAACAAATCTAGGTTTTAATTTAATAATTTGGATTTATATTTGAAGTTAAAAAGCTAAAACTTCGAAATTATATTATTTGTGCATGTACAATAAATAATTTTGTATTTAAAAATAAATTTTGTAGTACAAATAAAAGATCGATATAGAAGTAAGCTAATATATATTAGCTATTAAATAGTGTTTTTTTAAAAATTTTATTAAATTTTTTTTAACCAATCAAAATTTAGAATTTATTATCAGGTGGGAGGTAGGGGGGTAGTTACTTAGTAAACTCTAATCACCTGATAAAAGGCCCTCCTCTAACTACCACAAGACGTTTGCTGCTATTTCAGAACACCATATCAGAATTACGCAGGAAGAAGTCCAAGCATACGTTAACCAATGTGGCTCTTATGCAGTGAACACTTCCCTTAAAGAAAAGACTGATATGATACCAGTAGCATCTACAGTACTGTGGGAACATATTCAGATTGACCTTGTAGACTTTTGTGATTATACAGAAATAAATGATGGTTTCACATGGTTACTTACATGCATTTTGTGTTTTCAAAGTTCCTTGTAGCTGTTCTTCTCAAAAACAAGGGATCCAACATGGTTGCAAGTCACCTTGTAAAGGCCGTTTTTAAGATTCTGGGACCTCCACAATTCTTCAAAGTGACAACGGCAAGGAGTTTGTTGCACAAATCCTTATCCAAATATGTGGGACCCTGAGTATTACTATTAGGCATGGTTGCCCGTCACCCACATTTGCAAGGTCAGGTTGAACGGCTTAACCTGACCGTTGGTCATGGCTTTACCAAAATGCTATGGGATAAAAATAGTCAATTACAACGGAAGGACTGAGTTAATGTTGTTGATGCCTTCGTTGTATCATTTATTTCTTCTACACACGAAGCACATAGTCATATGCTACACCAGGTGATGTTTAGTTGGAAAATGCACTGTGTTTATGATACTCCTGATGAATTGCAAAATCTTCATAAAAAGGTTGATTGTAACGATGTTGATGTTACGTCTGAGATTGTTGACCAACATCTTTCGCGCGCATTGCAAATTCAACAATCCGTCAATGCATCACTAGAGAAATCTCGGAATAAGATGTATAAAAAAGGTAGCGTTCATAAAAAAAAGTCGCAAAACAATACAATTGAAGCTGGAACAACATTTGCTATTGCACCGGATCATGACATGAATCAACAAACACGAAAACGAAAGCTTCAGCCAATGTTTTCACAACAAGGTGTGTTCAAAGCATTGACATCCAACAATCGCACAGCGATTATAGAAGTAGACGGCAAGGAGGAGTAAAATCAAATTAATAAAAAAAAAAAAAAAAAAAAAAAAAAAAAAAAAAAAAATAAAACGAAGAAAAAAGAAAAAAAAAGAAAAAAAAAAGAAAAAAAATTTCGAAAATAATCGACAGAATTCAAAGAAGAAAAAAGAAAAAAAAACAAAAAATGAAAAAAAAATGAAAATAATCAACAGAATTAAAAAAAATAAAAATGGAAACGAAGAAAAAAAGGGAAAAAAGAAAAAGGAAATCGAAGAAAAGAGAAGCATCAAAAAAAAGGGAGCCGAAGAAAGAAAATCGAGGAGAAAAGTAAAATGAAAAAAAGAGATAGTGACAGCATTAGAGTTAGGTTAGGTCAACGTTAAGACTTGGTAGAAGGATCTAGCTAGTATTTTTAGTATCGCATAACTTTATTGAAATAAATCATATGATAAATCTATTGAACTTACCTATCTACCGAAATTTTAGTAATAACATGCCCCTAATTAGGGCTGTAAATTGATTCTAAAAATTAGAATCGATGATTGAATCTCTAAAATCATTTTAGAATCGATGATCAAATCTTTTGATTTGTCATATTGAGCTTTAATCTGGTTTGTACTGTTAAATGCTATAAGTTATTTATTAGGTTAGCTGCACGACGCAGTCGCGCTAAAACCAGGAACGTGATGTAACTGTTATTTTGCTCAACTGGTTATCAATTTATAAACGTCCCACTTGGAACAAGACACACACTAAAACAACTTTTAGGCGTAAAGTATCTTTACTATACACTATGCTTCTCTTCTCTTTATTCGTTACAGTCAAAAGACTGACTTTTGCTCTTTCTATTTATATTAATTCTGCGATTACATATATTATGTAATACTTATAATTTTACTAATAAAATAAATACTTAAATTCTACTAATAAAATCGTCTTTGTTACGGTGATCGATGATCACAATACCGTTGCCCAACATTATAGTACTTGTCATAATTCTGGGCAACTATATTACCAAATAAGCTGTTCAAATTTATTTTCATTCTATCTTTGCACTTTTTGCTTTGTTATACATTTTGTATTAAATCATTGACAATCACTTTATAGACACCTTACCGGTAGTTCATAGACAATTAATTTACAGACAAGATTATTCTACAGACAGTTAATTCACAGATAAATTCATTTTGTTGACAATAACAATTTCTTCATAAATTGCACCAGCTTTACCGTAAAATTCTCGAAACAACGTCCATGTCCGCTATTACGAGAATTTACGGTAAATTTAAACTTAATCCTAACGAAATGACTAGAATTAGTTTGTCTGTGAAATCTGATGTCATTGAAATAACTGCCAATAAAACAAACTTGTTTGCGAATAAATCGATTGTAAATAATCTTAACTGTAATTAAATTCTCTGCGAACTAAGTTGTCTGTGAAGTAATTTTTGGTGAGTTGATGCTACTGAATAGAATATTAACTAAAAACTCAATAATCGAAATAGATCGCAATAAATACAATTTGAATCTTAAGGCAGTTTGATAGCGATAGAGAATATTTTACCTGATTTCGTTCCACATATTACTGCATTCTCAGAATAACACAAATACCAAATCTGGTATTGCGATCGGTTAGGAGAGCTTGATGAAATTGGGCCGGTTTAGTTCGATCGTGAACAAATTGTGATTAAGGTTAAATGGTTTAAAACGATAACTAACACACATAATTACGGGTATAAGGGTCCTCTTTATTAATATGATCAATATATTGGATTATTACAAAAATACTATCTACAACCCTACTTGTTCTTCCTCCATATGCATTATATATTTTTAATTCGTATAGGAGCTTTAATCACTCGTTTGGTCCAAACAGGTGATCAAATCTTCAAATGAGTAATTGATTACCCGTCTGGAGATTTGATTACCAGTTTGGACCCGTTTGGGGCTTTGATCAACTGTTTGGAGATTTAATCACCCGACTATGCCACAAAATATGCCAAAATAAGAAATTAATAACGATAAAATAACAATACTAACTAAAAATAGAAAAAGTTGAGCGGACGAACAGTAGAAGTATGTTACACTAGCACAGCACATTTGACATGTGAAATGATAGCTTTTTAACGCCCAATCAAATGCAAGATTTTGCGAAGTCGCCATTCTAGATGGCAGGTAACCATACACTCCGTTAATTTGCATAACTGCGTTCCTGGTATAAGTAATATAAATTTAATTTTTTATTTCGGTTTTACTAAAGCACACCACTGGCGTTCAATGCCAGTGTCGGAAATAGATCAGAACATCATCGGAAAGTAGGTTGGAAAATCATGTGTAATAATTTGGTGTAATGTAACACAATCAGGAAAATTCAAAACAAACGTTTCTTTTGTCAAAAAAAAGTTTATTTCTCAAAAGTTTAAATAAGAAACCACTTTTTTTAACTAAAAAAAAGTTTTTCTTGAGCGATTTTACTATATAACAACCTAAACCCAAACCCAAACCCTAACTGAGCACTCACCCTAACCCTAACCTAACATAAACGAACTTGAAAGAATTTTGGTACTGATCACGTGAGGTAAATTTTTGATGGCTAATTTCGGATACTGGCGTTGAACGCCAGTGGTGTGATTTAGTAAAACTGGTTTATTTAATGTATAAAAAAGTAATAAATAGAATAATTATATAAAATAAAATATAAATTAAAAAATTGTGGAGAAAAAAGGAATGCTGAAAAAAACTCCACTCCAAAATCAAATTATTTTTAATCTATCATCTTCATTTATTTATTATTTTCAATTAATAAAGTATTTTAAATTGACGACGTTTAGATCTTGTTGTAGTAGCCATATTGATACAAACAAAAAATAAACTTTCAATTAAATTATTTGTATCAAATATTTATATATTTAAAAACTATTATAAAAAATAGAGTACATTCGATAATTAAAATCTTTATGCTTATTATTTGTATTCTGCCACTTTATAATTATTAGTTTTATACTTACAGACTATTACAATGTTTTAATAAATATTCTTTGCTTTTAGATATATAAGAAAATATAATGCTGTGTTTGTTATTAAAAACAATAAGACACATAAGCATATCATTTGACTAAGCCATTCTTTAATATTTATTTAATACTGTCGCTAATTTTAATATTCTCAGTTTTTTGATAAGCACATAAAAAATATAAACGATTGTGTTTGTTACTATTTAACTTATTATTTTTCAAAGCCTCTATAGCTATCTGAAATCACATCGTTGTAACTTACTAGAAATTATCAGGTGTACCGGTATTATGTTTTTAAACTTTAAGCCTATTGTTTTCAATAATAAACATAGCTTTATATTTTTTACACATACACTTAAAACGAAGAGATATTTATCAAAAATTTATGCATTTAAATATTTAATAAAACGATTATATATTTAAAATCGATTCTAAATCTTAGAATCGATTTCAGAATATTTAATCGTTTGTAAAAACGATTAAAACAATTATACCGAATGAGAATCGATTCTAATTTGATTAACGATTAAAACGATTATTATAGAATCGATTTACAGCTCTATCCCTAATGTTAGCATGTGCTTTTAGTGAAAAAAGTTCAGATCACGTGATAACTGATAAAAATTTTTGAGATTATGGTTAGAGTTAGCACTTTAAAAAAAAATTAGGGTTAGGGTTAGGAACAGGGACAGAGTTAGAGAGTGCTATAGGTAAAATTATCTCTCTGACATTTTTTGTTAGTGTGCAGAAGGTTGTTTTTTATGAGTTTGTCTAGAAATAAACGATTTCTTCTAATTTTTTTTAGAGCAAACATGACCCGAATTTTTTTTGCCATGGCTAGGGAACTCGAACTGGCCCGAATGGCATGTTGTTTACACGATCAACACATGATACGATCTGCAAATTCCGACCTGAAATATCACGGGATATTCAGCATCAGCCAAATTTAGCATCAGCTGTCACATTTATTATTATTATACATTATATTTTACATTTATTGTTGCAGATCATAATTTAAAATGAAATCTACATTCTATACTTAACCTGCTAGCCTTCTAAAACCTATTAATACTTGTTAGAGTTCCGAAGTTCAGTTCAGTTCAATAGAGGTTCAGGTTCAGGTTCAATAAACCTGAACCTAAACCTGAACCTGCTCTAAAAGTTCAATACTGAACTGAACCTGAACTTAAAATTATTGAACATGAACCTGAACCTGAACTTAAAAAAAGTTCAGTTCAGGTTCAGTTCAAGGTTCATGAACATGTTCAGGTTCATAATATATGCACATGTTTACCTAAATCACAAAGTTAGGATCAATTAGTAAAATTTAGAAAATCATAGAAATTTGTATAATTTTATTAATAAAATTATACAAATTTCTATGATTCTCTAAATTTTACTAATTGATCATAACTTCTTGATCTAAGTAAACTTGTTTAGCACCAAAAAATACATCATATCGGTATATTTTATTTTATTTTCCTTAAAATTTGCGTTAAAGATGCTTAATTTTGAATTTTTGATAAAAATTTCCAAAATTAAGCATCTTTTCTTCAAATTTTAAGAAAAGTAAAATAAAATATGCCGATTTGATGTATTTTTTGGTGCTTAACAAGTTTACTTAGTGCAAGAAGTTATGATCAATTAGTAAAATTTAGAGAATCATAAAAATTTGTATAATTTTATTAATAAATATGCAAAATGCTATGATTCTCTAAATTTTACTAACTGATTTATATTTCTCACTCTAAGTAAACTTGTTCAGTATCAAAAAATACATACATTTTTATTTAATCTCAAACTAGTTTGCAAAATTTGGACTAGCCCGACCAAACTTATGATAGAGTTTGAGTTTAGTATAAAGTTTTTTAATAATAAAATTTAGAGTTTGAGTCTGGTCTGGACCAGACCTAACCCGGACCCAAACCTAGAATCACTAGTTCATATAAACACCAGACTGAACCTGAACATGTTCATGAACTTATAAACTGAACCTGAACTGAACCTGAACCAGCTCTAAAAGTTCAATACTGAACCTGAACTTGTCCTAAGTTCAGTTCAGTTCAGGTTCATAGGAACAATGATACTTGTTTATTATAATTTTTTTTAAAACTAACCCTAACCCTAAACCCCTAACCCTAAAAAATACACTCCAAAAAAATTTAGTTTTTGAGATTTTATACTATCATTTCATTTTAATCTGAATTTCATTATAATCTGTCACATTTATTAATTATATATTATATTTTATATTTATTTTTTTAATTAATATTATATCCTTTATTATTGTCTGGGGCATAGTAGAGGACTTACTAAGGGAGCAATAGACCAAAATTTGTGTGTGTCGGGTTCCGCTCATGTGATATTAAGCCAATCAGCATTTCAAAACATTTATACAGATCAACACGGATCAGCCCGATATAGCGGGTAATCCTGTAAAAAATTATCTGAATGACTATTATGCTTCGGACTTTAACGTTTAACATTTTTCTAGTATATTACATTATTATATAGTATTATTTTTACATTATTACAAAAATTTTAAACTACTTTCACACTTTGTCGCATTTAATTCTATCACTATATACAAAAAACTAGCTCTACACACTTATTTTCGCTTATTCTATAGTTAGCTATTATCTTTGCTTTTTTGTTTTCTATTGTTTTCACTTTGGCTATTTCTTTTGTTTTGGCTATAACTTTTATTTTGCTCTCTTTTTCTAAATATTTCAAAAAAGTGAAAAAATAAAAAAAACCATTTCTCAGGATGTGGCGACTTAGCGGGTTGGATAAGTTGTCACCCCCAAGCAATAGGTATAAGGTTCAATTCCCACTGAAGACATTTTGATAATTATATCTGTATTGCTGTAACCTGAACTGGAAAACCAAGCCAGATCAGTAGATCTGTAACCTGGGTCACACCAAAGGTGCATTAGATTCTTGTAATACTAGTGTAACGTTTTGGGAGCTCGGTACGCCGGGCGCATAAAGATCCCCCGGGGGCGCAGGAAAAGGAAACATGCTTGGCAAGACCCGAGTGAAGAGGTAGCGAACTTTCGACGGTGCTGCGGAATGGAGCCGGATTGAGCCAAAGCTAGGAAAAATTCTGGACGGCATAGGGCTTGGAGGAGTCCCTCACCAATCGGGCCGCCGGAGTCATACCGGAGGAAAAGGACATGTGCTTTGGAAGCATGTACCAAGGAAAGGGAGACCGTTAGGGCGCATTAAGCCCAGGCAGACCAATCCTTCCGGGCTATTGGATGGGAAGTTTGGAAAAGTACTAGGGGAGGTTTAAGAAGGAGAAAGGACGCGGTACTGGGGTTGGGTGAACTTCACAAGGGCAGAAGTAGGTAATGTAAGTTACTAAAGTGTAGGTGATACCTGTGTGGGACAGGGACCGCTCTACCAAGTTTCCCACTGGGATAAACTAGTCCTAAGGGGTATGGTAAGAATCCGGAACAATGTTCCGGTGAAACAAGATGGATGGGCAGAAGGCATAGATCAGAGGGGTTAAATAGGCAATCCCCTAGTTGGGTTGCAGGTATGGCAGCTAGTGTGGAACCTTAGGGCGGACTACTTAAATTAGACAACCAAAAGTTGTATGTGTGGCTAGTTGTACTCTCGTCTATGTACAATGTCGGATGCCCTAAAAGGGCATCTGTAGTCTGATCATCAATCTTGAATAAAAACCCGTCCCCATAGTGGGCACTTTGATACGAAAAAAAAAACCCCCCATTTCTCAAAAGTGTTGGTGTTCTTGCAAATTGCCAGAAAAATCTAGTATGTTTTTGCAAAGTGCTAGAAGCTGGTATTCTTGTAAAGTGCTGGAAAAGTCACAAAGTGTTAAAAAAGTAAGGAATAAATAAAATAAAAATTAAAAAAAATAAACAAAAGAAAAAACAAAAAATGTAAGCAAACTAATAAAAATAAAATAAACAAAGTCCCAAATCTTTATTTTTCTGAAATAAGAGTTCATGTTTTTGCAAATTCAGAAATTGCGAAAGCTAGGTTAATGTTCTTGCAAAATGCTAAAAAAGTTGCAAAGTGCTGAAAAAGTCTGAGTTGGTTTTCTTGCAAAGTGCCAGAAAGTAAGAGTTCTTTTTTCACAAAGTGCTAGAATAAAATAAATTAATAAAACAAATTTAAAAAAAAAAACAAAAAACAAAAAACAAAAACAAATTATATCAAACAAAAAAATAAATAAAGTTCTAACTAAACCTTTATTTCTTTAAAGAAGCATTCTTGAAAATTTAGAAATCGCTAGAGATATTAGTTGTATGTTTTTGCAAAGTATTAGAAGTTTGGGTTGGCTTGCGCAAGGTTTCAAAAGGTTGTTTGTTTTCTTGCTAAGTGTTCTTGAAAAGTGTTAAGATAAAAATAAATTAAAATAAATTAAAAACTAAATAAATAAAAAAAAATAAAAAAACAAAATAAAAACAAAAAAAATGAAACAAAAACAAAAACAAATCAAAAATAAAAAACAAAATGAAAACAGAAAAGCAAAAAACAAAATAGAAGATTTAATTATAAAAAAAAATCTAATCTGATATTGTAGTACAGAATTTGAACATTATTGAACTATTTCAAACTATTTTAAAAAATTAGTCTAATTCCGATTCAAATTACAGATTTACTGATCCAGCTTGGTTTCCTAGTTCTAAAATATTTTGAATAGGTTCGAAATATTTCATAATATATTTTAAAATATTTCAAAATTACTTTTGAAATATTTCAAAAGTTTGATATTTCGAAATATTTTGAAATATATTATGAAATATTTTGCTTATATTACAGTTCATAAGACCTTATATAAGATTACTCTATTATAAATTTGCTGATATAATAGAAGAAATAGGAATTTCTGCTGGAAGGCACCAAAATGTTACAAGCAACTAGTGAAAAAGATTTGAAAATTTTTTTTGTTCTTTGGGAACATAAAATATTAAATTTATGTTCCCAAAAAATTTTTAATGTTTTTATAACTAAATTTCTCTCTTTCTCTTTCTCTCTTTTTCTCTCTCTCTCTCTCTCTCTTTTTCTTTTCTCTCACTCACTCTTTCTTTTACTCTCACTCTCACTTACTTTTACTCACTCACTCATTCACTTTCACTCTCTCCTATCTCTTTCTTTCTCCCATACAAAAACAATCTATATAGGGAACACAAATTATAACTTTTGTGTTCTTACTTTGTTTCTAATAGGAAACATAAATTCTAAATTTAGTGTTCCTAAATTTTTTTAAATGTTCCTGGGAATACTGGGAACATCAAATTTTTAACACTGCAAGTGACTATAGTCTTCAATATAGCTTGCAATATAGCACATAGTAACAAGAATCTTGTAAGAGTCAAAGAAGAAATGAAGTGGTGTAAAAGTAGAATATTACTTCACTAGAGTGGTTCAGTTTATAGTTATTAAATAACAAGCATATATTTATTGAGCAAAGATATATTTTATTTATTTAGATCAGGGTTGGGCAACTGGACAATTGGACAATTGGAAATTTGTCCAGTGTCCAGTGTCCTAATTGTCCAGTGAAAAGCAATGAATTAAGAAAAATAATCACTAGACAACAAAAATTAAAAAAAAATTATAATTTTTAAAATTTTAAACAAAAAAAATTAAATAAACTAGATAATTAACCAATTCTGTTAAAATCGATAACTTAAAAAAATTAATTTATTAAGCTTGTTCCTGCTATATAATATAATATTTATAATGTTTTCAAGCCTGATATCTCTCAAAACCTGCTTACCATGCATATTGCTTTGGGAGGTTAACATCATTTGAAATACTATCCTTTACAATTGCAAGCAAATTGGTTGTATATAGATATCTTATTTAGTTAAATACAGTATTATGTGGCCAACATATTTATTGCTTATTAATTTTTCAAATGTACTGTATGCGCTAACAGAATTTTTGACTAATATACAATAATTAAACTAAATTTAAAATTAAATAAGAATAAAATTAAATTTAATCAAAGGTATAGTGCATTATTATAAAATTTTGACTACATTTTTAAGAATTAGCTAGAGCAATCCTCTGGGAGTACTAGTTATCTGAACAGATATGTTGTGCTTTGACTAATTTATTTATTTATTGAATTTTTTTATAAATATGTCACTGGACACTGGACATGCACTGGACATTATACTGGACAATTTGGAAACATCCAGTGTCCAGTAAAAAAGCACTGAATATACAGCTTGCCCAACCCTGATTTAGATAATAATATTCAAGAGTTAATAACTATTTTTAAGTATTTGAGAGAGAAGGAGAGGGAGTAGAAAAACTAGAGTTTATATATCTTTTGTAAAACTCACAAACCTAATAAAACTAATAAAACTAATAAAACTAATAAAACCAATAAAACTAACAAAACAAAACTAAAAAAACTAATAAAACTAATAAAACTAATAAAACTAATAAAACTAATAAAACTAATAAAACTAACAAAACTAATAAAACTAATAAAACTAATAAACTAATAACTAATAAAACTAATAAACCTAATAAAACTAATAAAANTATTTATTTATTGAATTTTTTTATAAATATGTCACTGGACACTGGACATGCACTGGACATTATACTGGACAATTTGGAAACATCCAGTGTCCAGTAAAAAAGCACTGAATATACAGCTTGCCCAACCCTGATTTAGATAATAATATTCAAGAGTTAATAACTATTTTTAAGTATTTGAGAGAGAAGGAGAGGGAGTAGAAAAACTAGAGTTTATATATCTTTTGTAAAACTCACAAACCTAATAAAACTAATAAAACTAATAAAACTAATAAAACCAATAAAACTAACAAAACAAAACTAAAAAAACTAATAAAACTAATAAAACTAATAAAACTAATAAAACTAATAAAACTAATAAAACTAACAAAACTAATAAAACTAATAAAACTCCTGTTATACAAATGTATTCTATATTTTGTATCTATTTGTTTTACAATTGCTGTTTTTTGAAATGTTCTAAAAATAGAACAAGACAACAGTTCTATAATACAACAAACAAGATAAATAATAAAATTAATTTACAAAGATAAGAGATAAAATAATTGTTGTCACTAAATCACAAATAGTGATACTAAAATAGGATTAGTTGCAAAATTACATATTAAACAAAGATGGAACTCAATAATTAAACATAATTAACTACTAATGGAAATAAAATAGCCTTAGCTCTATAACCCTTTTTTTTAAATTTTTTTAAAAAATTTTAAATGTTTATTTGTCTTCTTCTTCAGGTTCAAAAATGATGCTTATTGTTTGAGCATTTTTTTTAAACGAAATAATTGTAATTTCATTTTTGAAATTAAGCAACGCACTTTTGTAGTGGTTGATTTTATTTGAAAAACACAAATTAGAACTTTATAAATAAAAAATTATATGCTTCAAATATTTTACAACTTACTCAGTATCAAATGATAAGTTCAAGTTGAAACTTTCTAATCCAATTATCTTTTATTATTTTTTCGTATGCATTATTATTTAATGCTGGGATTTGTCCATTTATTAATACTTTGTTGAATTTATAGTATAATTAGTTATACTAGATTTAATGGGTAAAAGGCGAATAATGATTACATATCAATCACAAAGCACAAATTTACATACATACTTTTTGTTATTGTCAAAAATTGAGTGAGGAATTGGTTTGATTTTTGGAATTTCTTGTTTGGACGATGAATCGGTTGCAATAGAAGATAGTTCCAAAGGAGAAGGATGTTTGCATACTTGCACAAACCTAATAGTTAAGAAAGTTAACATAACATTTTTAAATAAAATATATAAAAAATATATATATATACATTTATTTGTCTTTTTCTTTTTGTTCGAAAATGATACTCATTGTTCTGTTGTTTTTTTTAAATGAAATGATTGTGTATCATTTTTGAACCTAAACGATGCACTTTGGTACCAGTCGATTCTATTCGAAAAACACAAATTAGAACTTTATATATAAAAAAAACATGTTTCAAATATTTTACAACTTACTTGCTTTCGAATGATATTTCTATTGTAAAATCTCTAATCTAATTTTCTTTTATTAATTTACCATAAGTTTTGTTAAGTGCTGGGATTTGTCCGTTTATTTTTATTTTTTTGGAGTTTATAGTGTCAATACTTATACTGGATCTAACGGGTGAAAGGAGAAGAACAACCACATATCTGCAGATTGAAATAAATATAAGTAAATATCAATCACAAAGCACAAATTCACATACATACTTTTTGTCATTATCAAAAATTGAGTGAGGAATTGTTTTAATTTTTGGAATTTCTTATTCGGATGATGAATCGGCTATGATAGAAAACAGTTCCGAAGGAGGAGAAGGAGATTTCCTTTGATGCAAGGTAGTTTAATATTTCGTTGTGAATAGCAAACAATCAGCCGGTGGTTTCCTGCCTGCCACAGCAGGCCGGCTGATCGAACTGGTAGAATCAGGTGCTTGTTCTGGTTGATAGCTCTGAGTTTGGGGCAAATAAAAATTTTCCGAATTTTCAGGACAGAGTTTGTAGGGTTTGGAGTTTGGTATTTATGGCGTGATTTTTAGGTGGCTTGTTGGTTAATCTTGATTTAGGACGCTTTATTATTCATAACACTAGTACTGTAGTATGTATCAATAAATCAGATATATTAGATTATATGCATTTACTAGAAAATTATTAAAATATACATACCAAGTTGAAATAAAAAAAATAAGCATTTGTTGGTTATCCAGATTACACCACGCAGAGGTCAATGCTTGAGTAATCTGTGTACCACGGATTTGGTATAAAGGAAAAAACAGAAAAGAGTAAGAGATGCAAGAAAGGTGATATATAAACTTACTTCTTGCCATTAGAAGAGAAAATAAAATGGGTAAGAAAACTATACTCATCGTTCGTTGGTTCTTTTTGAACGATACGATTGATGTTTCGTTTTCGAATTTGAACACGGAAAGGCCCCAGTTCAGCCATTCCTTTACTTGGGTCTTTCTAGTGCTTTTTTTCATTAGTCATCGCTGTCAATCGAAATACACTAATGTCTTCATTAGTCATTGCTATCAATTGAAATATGCATATATGGATAAGGTTAAATGATTATAAATTTACCAAATATTTATTTTTCGTCGAGATTTAAATCTGATGAAAAGGTATAGATTACCTTTCAAATCGTTCACATTGGGTGAGAAAGAGTCCACTACTACAATACTGACAACAACCACTCCATATCTTCGCGCACATCTGCGAATTAATTTAATATGGGCATAATCTCTGTTAATTCATCATTCGTAAATCCTGATTGTACGTATCTGTCTTCAGGATCGATAATAAATATCACGATCTAAAAAAATATCGATTAAGATTTTAAAATCACTCATAATATTATAATTGCTTACCTTCCAAAAAAATAAAGTATTTATGTCCATTATTAGCCGAAAAAGTCGCATGAGCGGAATAGTCTACGGTTACATGCTTACTATCCTACCCAGATGCGCGCCTTGTTTAGTTCTACATGAAAATTGTATTCTGTCATGTTTAAAAAAGTATTTTAAGGACTGTTAAAAGATTGTAATAGTAAGAGGATAATATGATAGTAATAAATAAGATTCAAAAAGGTAAATAACGCAGACAGGGCAGTTAATTGATAAAGAACGTTCATTCTTTATTACTTGATCTACACCTATTGATCCGTGTAACGGAAAAGGGTATTGTTATTGCAACTCAAATTAAGGTAGATCAAACAAATCTTTCGCAATGTTCAAGAAACCAGCTACAAATGTCAAATCTTGGCTTTTGAGCAATTCCGACCGTCGCAAATTACGTGATGAACTGATAAAACGCTTCCCAGAACTCGCGACTTATGAAACAAAACAAGGCGAACAAAATATTTCTATCCTTCCTGATCGCATTCATAGAGCTAATATAACCACTTATAATGACTTGCATGGAATGTTATACATTGAAGAAAAAAATCCCACATGGTTTAGATTTGACAAGGACAAGAGAGAAATACTGGTACCTAGTGGTAATTGCTTATCCAATTTTTGATTTTTTTTTTTTCTTTTCTTTTTTAATCGCTATAAGTATATAAATGATTTTTTTCTTTTTTTTTTTTAATTAAAAAAATGAACTTATATAAGTTTACATACTATGGCGTTTTCCTAATATGTTGCCAAAGATCCCCACATTTGGACCTGTAATTTCAAAATTAAAAGGTGGCGCAAATTTAATGATTCCTGGTATTGCTTTCCCCCCTGAAGGATTGCCGGATGTTGGAGAAGGAGAAATCGTTTCTGTTACGATTAGAGGATACACGTAAGTTACTTCTTGAGATGTGTCTTTATGGTTAAATATTGATATCTGGAAATTATTCCTAATTACAAATTTATATATTCAGTTATCCACTTGCCGTAGGCATTATGTGTGTACCTACTAATACACTTAAACCTGGATCAGTAAAAAAGGGTATCGCTGTGCAAATCATTCATATTCATCAAGATCACTTGTGGAGTATGGGAGATAAGAGTCAACCTCCTGAGGATGAAGAAATTAAAATCGATTCAGTTACCCAAGATCAAGAATTGGAAGAAATTGCAGATGATACAATTGAAGAAAGTAGTGAGACCTCAGATCTGCATGCAAAAACAAAAACAAATGTTCAGGCTTATGATGAAGAACAGGGTATAGAGGGATCATATGAAGAAGAATCAGAAATTAAAAATAGTGAAATTGAAAAATCAACATCTAAATACACTACTGCAGGTAATTTAATTTTTTATAATATATCTTTCACATAAATCGATTTATAATCGACTTTAATCTAAAAATATAAACAGAAGTCGATAATCTTTTGCAGGCATCATTTTATCAGGCTCTCTTAAAAAAATTGACACCATCTGGAACCTTACCTCTCACAAGTTCGCAACTATACTCTGCTTACATTCTTCCCTCACGTCCGGTTGGAACAGATAATGATGTTGATGTAAAAAAATCTAGTTATAAAAAAGTAACCACTTCTCATTTGTTTTCATTTATTTAATGACCTTTACTATGTGTTGATTATATTCTATTATTATATAGAAACTAATGATTATTTTTTATTTTGATAGATCACAAAATTTCTTAAGGCGATGGAGAAAAAAGGAGCTATTAAACTCAAGGAACAACGTGGTGATACTCTCTTAGTTGGAGTAAAATGGGATCACGAAGAGTAATATAAATCATCACTATAATATGTAATATATTATTTATTATTATTATTATTATTACTAATTACATTAGTCTTAATTTTTTTGTAGACTTAAATTATTTAAAACTCATAAAACAATAGAGAAAGCGTCTACTTCTGCTGCGAAATCACAAATCCAGAATGACGATATATCTTCTGATTCTAATAATATAGACCAAATTAAAATTATTGAGGTTTATATGCCTAAGGGTGCTATTGGTGAACTTTTTCAAATGCAAGAGAAAAGGTTCGAGGTCAAAATATTTGCTTAACAAAGTAGTTATTCAGCCGATATATACGTACTAAAATTAATAATTTTAACTGTTCAATTAAAAGAATAGATGAAGTTTATGAATATAAAGAAATATCTAAAATAATCCTTGATTATGTCACATCGCATGATTTGGCTGACAAAAAGAACAGAAGGTTGTGCACACTTACTATATTACTTTATTGTATTCATCTCGATGACATTGACTAATAATCTTATATTGGCATAGATTTGTAATTCCTGATGCGCAGCTTTGTAAAATTTTCGAAAGCAAGAAAGGAGAACCTGTCCCTGACAAAATGACTCGAAATGATTTGATATATCATGTTCAAAGTCGTATGGAAGAATATCATTCAGTCACATTACCGGGAGATAAACATCGATTAAAGTTGTAGCTACTTTTATTCGCGTATCATGCATAAAATATTATTTCGAAAAGTTATTTTGACATTTAAATTTATATTTGCAGAAAAGGAAGACCTAAGAGTATACAAATTTCTGAGGCACGTCGAATGGGCAATAAGGTAGTCACTATTATCAAAGGTTTAGAAGAGTATGAAATTGATCCCAAAGATTTGATAGAACCTCTCAAAAAGTTATGTGCAAGTAGTGTTGCTGGTAATTTTTGATTTATAATTTTTTGATTGCATAATTCTATTATTTGCTATATATATATAATCCATATATATCATTTACAGTTCTTCAATCTCCAAATTCATCACCCAAGAAACCGCTGTCTGAGTTAATGGTTCAAGGGCCTCAAACTAAACAAGTTAAAGAATATTTAGTTAGTTCTATAGGATTTCCGGAAAAGTATATTGAGATAATTAAATTGAAAAGTAAGGATAAAAGTGGTGGGAAAAAAGGATAATTCTGTAATTGACCTAAATTACTGTATTTATACGATTAAATAATTAAATTTTGATCAAAATTTTTTTTTTGAATAATGTCTTATTGCATAATTAAAAAGGATTGAGTTTCTAGTGATTTGACTAACTGTTTTCATAAATTCTGGGACAACTGAAAAAATTGTCTATGAACGAATCGATAAGTTCTGAATTCGGTAATTTATCGATTTGCTCATCAAAAAATTTTTCATTTGTCCCAAAATTTATGAAAACTATAACGTTTTCTAAAACCCTAAAGAGATACTGCCTTTTCAATGTAAAGTTTCTTCGACTAAGTAATCCAAATTATAAAATTTTGTCAACTTAGTCAATCGCAAAAATTTTAATCAGTCGTAAACATGTTCAAAGTAATTCACTGGAGAAAATTTCGGATTTGAAAAATAGTTCAGTTCACGTATTTTACATCTGTTTTCATTAATTTTGGGACATCTGGTAAAAATTGTCCGAATAATTGTTTGGCCGATTCGATAAGCCTTTAGTTTCGATAATATATGATCGATTACATAATAATGCGTATATCGTTGTTAAAATAACAATTATAATGTATATCTATACTACTATTTTATCTTTGCACTTCAGATAGTTGGATATTAGATTCAGTTGCTATTACTTAGACAAGTTGGATATTTCCGTTTCGATAGTAGTTACTTCAGATTACTTATGCATTTTTAAAATGTTTACTAAAGATGAACAAGTTAAAGGTTAACCAACATTTCAATATTTTCATCTGATTTATGCTTTGTTTCTTTTTAACTTATATTTTATAATTATTATTATAAATTTGATATAAAATCTTGGTTGTTTGAAATCATAACTCGCAGTCAATAAATTCTTGATCACATCAAACCTTTTTCTTATTAGCGTCTCCTCGTATAATATATTTATTGTCAACGGATGATCATGAAATCGAAATTTAGAACTATTTTATGTACGATAAAAGAGTATAGGTGGATCTTGGTAGGGCTTATATTTTCAGATTGAGACCCCACGATCACCCGCTTATTTTATATTCAGAATTCTTGTTTTTTGTTAAAGATTCGGTGGTTGACAGTAAAATCTTAGCTATAAAATTTTCGTTCAGACCAAACACACCAAAAATACTGGACATGCAATCAAGTGAAAACTTAATTTTGGATGTGTTGATATTGTTCAGGATAACAATCGCAGAAAATATTATATCATTATATATTACTAAATCGTTATCACTGCCGAAATAAAAACTTTATCGAATCAGCCAAATAATCATGTCCCAAAATTAATGAAAACTGCCGTATTATAAATTTTTTACAAGCGTCAGGTCGGCATTTAGCCCTAGTGGCTGGGACCCGTAAAATTTTAGTTTCAAAAATTCAAAATTTTAATAAATTTTAGATAAATTTTGATAAATTTTGATTTAAGGCCACACAACTTTAATTTATTGGTTCTCGTAACATGAAACTTTTTAAATAGACCGGCCGACCGGCTTTTTTTTTAAATTTTATATATGACAATTTGTAAAATTTTTTTAAAATTTTTTTTAAAACTCACCCAGTTATTAAAACATATAAAAAATTTTTATAAAAATTTTCAAATTTTGACCCGGCCGGGTTACGAGAACCAATTAATTAACTTTGCATGGCCTAATTTAGAAAATTTCATAAGCTCATTCTTTTGAAGAATGCATTATAAGAACAAAGCTTGTAATTTGATTTAATGCAATATAAAAACGATAATAAGTTTGTACGATATAAAAATTTTTATTAAAAATAAAACACGTATCACAGGAACAGTCAAATCAAAAATTTTTGAATCTACCGCACAGGCTTGCACTATGATAGTTTGCTGCTAGTGCGGGCCGGAATTGTGAAATTCGGAAATATTCTGAAATTCCAAAATATTCCGCATGCGCAGTCTCATTTCTACGTATCACAAACTATAATGTAATATGTAAATTTTTAGAAATTTTTAATTAATTTTAGAAAATTTTAGTTGATACTTGAAATTTTGGATTTTTTGTGAAAATTTTATATCTCAGAAGGGTCACCAAAACCGTTCGGAACACGCCGGAGTGCATCGGAATATTAGTAGGGGATCGGAATAGATCGATTTTGCCCAAATCATTAAAAAATTTTACTATATCCATTCATTAAGTAAAAAATGCCCAGCTGATAATTTTGCTATAGAACCTGCTATTAGGATTAAACTCTAGTCCGGAAATTTGGTTACCCTCCTGCAAAAAATTTGTTGAACGACTAAGAAATCTAGAATTGATTCTATTTTACAAAGTCTCTGTTTGTTGAACGACTATTTTGAAGAATCTAGAATTAAAGCTGGGAGATTTATTAGAAAAAGTGGGTCTCCAGCGTGAACCTTTTTTACATTTTACTTTACAAAGTCTCCATTTGTTGAACGATCTAGAATTGTTAAGCATCTTTTTCGACTTTTTCAGCATTTTTTGCCTTTTATATGCCTATATTTACCGGTATATACTAATGAAATTTTAACACCGTGAATAGATGTCGTCAAGGAATGTTTACTATGTATTTTTTTCTTTTTTGAAATACTAAAAAAGTTATAATTCTATATGTTACATAATTTTGTTTCTTTTAGATTAGAAAGTTTCTGCTTATTTTCAAGACAAACCATCTTTATTATGGTCATATGAAAACCCTCGAAGAAATGAGACCTCCGATTATGACGAAAAATTATTCTACTGAAACTTCCTGTTACTTGGCGAAAACGATAGTTAAACATGCTTAAAACAATAAAAGAGAAAGAAACGATGAAACGATTCGTTAAATTATACCATTATTAACTAATCAGGTAAAGTTGTATTATTCTTGGTCTTTTCTTAGCAGTTGCGCAGTTCCGAGGGGTGCCGTTCCTCTACTCTTGCAAGAGAGTCACCTTAGGGGGTGTCGTTCCTCTTAAAGTTGCTGAGTGATGGGGTGCCGTTCTTCGCGCGTTGCACGCCTGAGGGGTCCTCCGTTCTTGCAGACAATCCTATGGGGTACCGTTCATCCTTGGATTCCCGGCGTGATAGTGTAACTTAAAAAACTGCGACAATTAAAAATATTTTTAAACAAAGATATATTCTAAAAAGTCAGCTAAATGCGAAGAAACAACTTCAACTTAAAAAGGGTTCGTAGTATAATTGAGGTGAAACCATCTTTCTTAATAATAAAAAAAAAATTTGTCAAATTGAGGAAACTAATTTGTTAAATAGTCAAAACTAAATTTATTATATTATTAAAATTATTTAAGTATTTTAAACTAAAATAAATTGAATTTCATCCAATCTATAGTTCGTTTGAATTGCGTTCTACAATGCTTATTCTTTTCATTTCAATACTGCATTGTTTCAGTGATTAGATTAGGGATTTAACAGGTTTTGATAATACGTAATTCCATTTTCAGTAATAACCAGAAAGATGTTTGATAACAAACTCAATTTTAACGGAATTTTGCCCTAAATTCATACATTTTTATCGACAATATATTATATAGTAAGAGATGATCTTTTTTTTTATCCTAGTATGATGTCAATATAAGTTATATTATTATCATAAAATTATCGGAAATTCATTAAAAGTTAATACTAATAATTCAAAATTAACTGTAACTTTGGTGACTCAAAGTTAATGATTAAGTTTCTGATTTAGTGTTAGGGATATTAAATTGCGAGTTCAGTACGGTCCGGTCCGATCCTAGGGTCTATATAATAAAATAGTCGGTACAGAAACGCAATTTAGGACGGACGTGTGATAGTAACGAATCTATACTTCCGTACAGCACTACTTTACTAAATACCTGTCCTAGACTCGGCCCTCAAATCAACACATATGAAAACAAAAATGAAAATTCAATTCGGGATCTAAGTCCTATAAAATGTAGCATCCACTTATTTGCGCGGGTAATATAACTCCTGAAGATGAAATAGCCAATCGGAGAGTGCAAATTTTGGCTATTCCGGATCAACCCGACAAAGAATCCGAACACGTGTAAAAGAAGAAAAAAGCGAAAGTACTCAAAACCCAATATTTGAATCGATCTTGGTGCACTAATTAAAAAATGGCCGAAATGAAATTTTACATATAGTAAGCAAACGTTAAGGCTCTAACCCTAAATTTTTATCAGTTTATTTACAAAATTGGATTTCCTTTTTTATTTGTATTACCCGCGCAAATAAGAGTCCTTCGATCCCGAAGAATCGATTAACATCCCTATAAATTCTATTTATTTTTGCCAAGAGAAAAAGGCCGTTCGGACTTTCAATTATATTAAAATTTGATATACTCGAAAGTCCGAACGGTCTTTTTCCCTTGGCAACAATCATATACTGTATATAGTATTAATGCTTTTCTTCCGAAATTTTATACGAATTAATTATATTTTAATATAAATAGTATTTTAAAAAGTACTAATAAAAGATTATTTTAAAAATAGTACTCATTAAAAAAAATACAATTAAATTCTCGAAAAAGAAATTAAGTTATTAGAGTTATTAGTACTATTACAGTAACAGCAGGGGCGCCATTTTCGCCTGTCTATATATTCCCATCAACAGGTTTAGCTTGTTTTCACTTTTTTTTTGTGCATGCAATTTTACTTATATCAAGTATAAGTGCACGCCAGCGAACTGAAAAAAAAATCTGATTGGTGTCGATCATGCAAATGATATACAATACAATATATCATATATACACGTAAATACATCATAATCAAAACAATACTGTACGTAGAATTTTTTTTTTTATCATTTTTCTGTTTTCTTACGCTTTCCCACTTTCTAACAAACTTTATTATTTTTTATATTTCGACAACATTTTCGAAAAATGCATATCGTTTATACTTAAGGTAATTATGCTATGGACAATAACTAAATAGAAAAGTTTCGTGACTCATTAACCAAGACCAGACTTAACGTAGGAACACACGGTGGACAGTTTGAATGGTTTTAGAAGTTACTACCTCGGTTATTATCTTGGCTTTATGTCTGCAGGACTATTTAAAAGTTTTCTTGGGGTCGGGCGGACAAGAATCGAATATTAACCATCGTAGGTAAGGAATGTAGATGCATATGAAAGCTCTTTAGTGGTCACTTATTGTGAACGTTCTTATTTAATTTTTTAATTATGTTACAATTATTTATTTTATTTTTATTTTTTAATTATAGAAATATATTTTTATACGAAATCGATAAAGCCCTACCTACGACAATTGAAGATATATACAACCCGACAAATCCCAACAAGCACGCAGAGTTGCTTATCGGTGAAATTAAACCACCAAACGCAAGAGATTCCCTTGTTTTAGAGGATCTGGTTTGTCTTGGTAAAATGATGAAGCGCTCTTTAGACAAAACAATTGAAGATTATAAGGTGATGTATTATTAATTTATGATACAATAACTGGATAGTTGCTGATTAATTGTATGCACGAATGGGTTCACGACTCTTTAATCGGAGAATTTAGAAGCTCATCGGGCCACAACATACTGTCCACTGTATGTTTATATATTAAGTTTGGTCGGGTGACAATCGTATGTTGTGAACGTCTATTTCTCCATCTGATGGTTTTAGAGGTTACTACCTCAGTTATTATCTTAACTGATGTAGGTGATGGACATAGATGCATATAATCAAACAACTGGAAGCTCTTCGTGGCCACAGTTATTGTGAACGTCCTTGTTTGATTTTTCAATTATATCGCAATTATTCATTATTTTTCAATTACAGATGTATATATTCTTATATGAAGTCGATAAAGCCCTACCTACGACCAATGAAAATACTTACAATCGATTGAAGATTATAAAGTAATGTATCATAGAAAGCTCTTTAGTGGTCACTTATTGTGAACGTTCTTGTTTAATTTTTTAATTATGTTACTATTATTTATTTTTATTTTTATTTTTTAATTATAGAAATATATTTTTATACGAAATCGATAAAGCCCTACCTATGACAATTGAAGATATATACAACCCAACAAATCCCAACAAGCACGTAGAGTTGCTTATCGGTGAAATTAAACCACCAAACACAAGAGATGCCCTTGTTTCAGATGATCTGGTTTTTCTTGGTAAAATGATGAAGTGCTCTTTAGACAAAACAATTGAAGATTATAAGATGATGTATTATTAATTTATGATACAATAACTGGATAGTTGCATTAATTTTATGCACGAATGGGTTCACGACTCTTTAATCGGAGAATTTAGAAGCTCATCGGGCCACAACATACTGTCCACTGTATGTTTATATGTTAAGTTTGGTCGGGTGACAATCGTATGTTGTGAACGTCTATTTCTCCATCCGATGGTTTTAGAGGTTACTACCTCAGTTATTATCTTAACTGATGTAGGTGATGGACATAGATGCATATAATCAGACAACTGGAAGCTCTTCGTGGCCACAGTTATTGTGAACGTCCTTGTTTGATTTTTCAATTATATCGCAATTATTCATTCTTCTTCAATTACAGATGTATATTCTTATATGAAGTCGATAAAGCCCTACCTACGATCAATGAAAATACCTACAATCGATTGAAGATTATATCATAACTAGTATAATAATAATAATACATATATCGTTGTTAAGTGTTAAAAAAAATTTTTTAAGCAATAAATTCTGTTTATTATTTATTTAAAAATATCGCTTCATAGCTATTATTTTAATAAAATATTGGAAGCAAAAAGAATATTTTATAATAAATAATGTTATAATAAACAACTGTAATAACTGGTTTACAAATAAAATAAAGATTACAAAATTTGAATGTCCAAGAATTTTTATGTACACATAATTAAATTATTTTAAAAAAAATTATGATAGTATTATCCAAAAATAAACAACCTTAAGTTCTTTCAAAACTAGAAAAAATTTATTGTGTTCCATGAACTTTGCGCCAAATTCACTTCTGTATAAATTAAAAGATACAAGACATTGTTTAAACTGATATTTAAATTCGAATTATACCCGAAAAAATATGAAAAAATGGGTATCTTGATCTAAGATTCCTTGAAGACTATAATACAAGCATTATAACATATCTTAAAAAGGTGAAAAAATTCATGCAAACTTTTACGACAGAATATTTATGATTATTCAATATAATTCCATACCGTTTATCATTTTTCCTATATGCTGCATTAGGGATACGTATTAATTCGGAACGCCCATGAGCGCTAACTCGAGATCATGTAAGCTATTTTTTAAATACTCTGTTTTAAAATAACGCCCACGAGCGTTATTTCGCGCTAACTTGAGACCATGTAAGCTATTTTTGAAGTACTGTACTAGGTTTTAAAATAACGCCCACGAGCGTTATTTCGCGCTTATACGGTAATTAAATTAAATTAAATAAAAAGAATTAAATATTAATTAAAATAAAAAGAATTAAAAAAAAAAAAATTAAAAAAGATTAAGAAAAATAATTATATTTTTTTTTTATTTAGATCCGAATAGTCTGTTTTTAAGGTCAATCCCCAAATCGATGCATACTATCATATAAGTACTACTAGAATTCATAAAAAATGCATTTGGAAACGATAGAAACTAATTATCGTATACTAACACGCAGTCAAACGAAAATCGGAAAGTTTAAATAGATATAACTTTAAATGAAAAAAAGAACAGTACATACACCTACTTCCAAACCCAAGTTTATCATAAATTTCAAAGAAATCTCAAATGATTTGACAATACTCTTTTTGTACTGACGTACGTACTTACTTGTTTTTACGTATTACCGTATTCCTTCGAAATTGTCCTTGTGCAATTTTTATAGCCAAAATTTTTGTGATCTAATGATTAGATTTGCATAACATTCGAAACATATTTCAATCCAATCACTAGAAAATTGCATTACTGCATTAGGGGAGTGTTTATTTTCGGTATTACTAACATTAATTATTTATTATTGTTTCAGTAGATTCACAAATGCAATCTAGATTTTAAAATCTAATCAAATCTCATTTTTACTTAATAATATTTTTTTAAAAATAAGTCAGTATGGTAGATCCGTATAGTATAGGCCGAATTTAAAATCTATACTACTATACTATACCGATCAGCTATAATTCTTAAAATTAATATATGTATTACACTGGATCAGTATAGTATAGATTTAAAAAATTTGGCCTATACTATACGGAACTGCTTACCTATACTATACTGATCTGTGAAATACCTATCTCCAAGCATAACGAATCACCTTGTTTTGTTTGTTCGACTAAAAGCCCGCATTCCGTTGTTTAAAGAAACCCATATTTTAGAATTTTTTGATTTTAACTTGGTAGCGCTTATATGGTATGTAGCTATTACGGTTTTTTTATCAAGTCGCGTTTAAAAATTTTTAATTTAATGAAAAATTCATAGTGTCACCAGAAATTTTAGATACCAAATGCGGTTATAACATAATTAAGGTCACAACATTTACATGACTTAATGTATTTTGATATTTTACATCATTTGCAGTCAATTACCAAATAAATGACATGGATTAAAAAACAATCATATTACGTATAACAGATATTTTCGGATTCATTATAACAAATTTAATCTAACGCTAACGAATAATCAAAGCGTAATTTTACGACTGCGATTTACTAATGGCTATTAAAAAATATATACAGTCTATAACAGATTTTAATGTTGTCAAGTCTATTCTGTTATTGTAGATATATCGAATGTGGATTAACACAAAAATACTTTTTTTTTTATTATTATTATTATTAAGAATCGTGAATTAAATTCATAATAAAACAATATAATCAATATAACCAATATAACCAATATAACCAATATACCAATATAACCAATATAACCAATATAACCAATAATTAATATATAACAATAATTTTGATTATTCAAAGTAATCTTGAATCAACTTTACACCACCATATGCAGCAGCAGCAGCGATTGCACCAACAAGAGCAGTCTGAATCGAAGCCCACAAAGCCTTATTAGGTGCAGTGAACATAGCTTTAATAAATCCGAAAGCAACTAGACCAAGTAACGTTATAATGCTACTAATGTATAAACCAACAACAGCTGATTCTACGAAGAAGTAGGGAAGCAACGGTATAAGACCACCAAAGAAATAAGCCAATCCAATAGTTAAGGCACTTTTCTAAAGAGTATTGAAATTTAAAATATTCATTTAAAATATTGTTAAGAACATTAAATGATCAAGAATTGTAAACTCACCCATGATCTAGAGGGATCTACATGAGATGTAAAAAAAAAAAAAAACGAACTTGTAAATTCAATTAAATTGAAACGTATTTAAAAGAACAAGCTAACTGACCTGGTTTCTCAAGACATAACTCAAATTTCATCATAAAATCAACAAATTTTTCTGGATTTGATGATAATCTTTCAATTATAGGAGTCAAAGTCGCCATATCCAATCCGTATGGAGCTAATATATCTATACATGAAATTATCAAAAAAAAAAAAAAAATATATATATATATATATATATTTTTTTTTTTTTTTTTTTTTTTAATTGAATTTCTTAAAATCTTAAAAACTTAACGAATCCGATTAATAAACTTACCAATAATTTCTTGAGCTTCAGCTTCAGGACAATTTTGTACTTCCCATTCTTCTCTAAGCCTTTCTGTATCATAATGATCCGCCTCAGATTTTGCAGCCAAATAACCACCTAAACCCATTGAAATGGCGCCTGATATTAACTCTTGAAAAATATATATATATTGAATATTTTAACATTACAAGTCATTAATTTTAAAACCGCACACTTCAATAAAGCAATTTACCGGCAAGGCCACCAGTTATCACTAAATGATTATTCCCTAGAGAAGAAAGGCCTGCAGCCAACGCAAAAGGAACCTAAGTTGAACAAAATAAAAAAAAAAAACTTTTCATAAAATATTAAAGAAAAGAATACATAAGCTTACATTTCATTTACTTACAGTCAACCCATCGCTTAAACCCAATACTATATCCCTAATGATTTCAGGAGAATGAAAGTGACCTTCCAAATGGGAACCATCAGGGATTGTCTCATATTGCCTTTGCCCAAATCTACAAAATTTGAATAAAGATACTAAACATGACATAGTTCTAATATTATCTGTTTCGATAACCTTTTTTTTAACAAAAAGAAATTTTATTGATTTAACGTTAGATTAAAGTTAAACCAGATTTAATGAATTGTAAATTTCGAAATACAGATTTTATCATAAAAGTTGCGTGGTACAAAATTACATAAGTTTTACATAATGCGGTATTTGTATTTATCAAATCTGTTTATTTGTACAACCAACCTATTTGGGTTTTAGATATTTGATCAATATCGTAAATTTTGAAATATATGGTGTGATCGTATCCTTTGAAATTCCCATGAAATACATGGTGCGATCATATCCTTTAAAAACAGCTATAAAAATGACTTTTTTTTTTTTTTACCATTCGATTCATCTGAAACGAAGAGAAATGGTACAAAATAATTCTACTTTGGTCAGTATATCAATTTTTTAACGTTAATTTTTTTGTTAACACGTTTAAAACGGAGTTTCTAAATAAGACCTTTAATAGATTAAATGACAGATTTCATTAAACCTTAATAGGCAGAAACCATTTTAATTATTAATAAATAAAGGTGTATTTTATTTCTTTAACGTACTGTATTATAGATGTTCCTTGCAAAAACTCTAGAAATGTTGATGTACTGTTTAAATAACATATGAACTATGCAATCAGAATCGAACCATTTAATTAATAAAAGCATCTTGTGGTCTAATGATTAAAAATGACTTTATTCAATTCGTTTTACATATTGAGATAAATCAAAATTATTTGATCCTTACTGATATGTATACGATGTATTTATCGTTATAAACTTTGCATTTAGAATTAATGGAACTGCCTAAAAAGTGTTTTAAATTGTTTAATTGTTTAACCATGTTAATCATTTAACTTAGTCGGCGTGTAATTAATTTGGCCTACGACAAACCTTAAGTAGAGACCAACCAAAAGCGGTTTATTTCTGCCAATCTGGCATTACGTAGAATTATCTGTACGTACAGTACGTACAATACGTATCAAGAATTAGTAAATCGCCTTTTTTGGCTTTTTATCTTTAAATTTGATTACACTACTCCAAAATCAAACAACCTGATGATCAGGTTTGATAAGATAATGCGATTAACATCATGATAAGGTTTATTTGTTTTGTGCAACTAAGATATGAATATTAGTTGCTATATTACATATTCTTAAAATACTGATATATTACCAAATTTCTATTACTGTATGACATTTTTAGATATAATGAATCCGATATTGGTCATACGATGAAAAATAACAGGACATTTTTTTCATCGGAGTTAATGCCACGTGCTGCGTAGTAGCACATTAACTTTGATACTTGAACCATATCGATAATATTGTTTGTATTATATGACCATGTGATGGTGTTTTTTTTTTCACAGATATTTTGTGGTGTAATGAAATAGTGAAATCTGCTATGATCAAAACATAATAAAATGCAACTCAGGTTTCACCCCTGTTCTATTAAATTTATTTTACAAGATTTTTTGAAACTAGATACAGTATACCAGATCTGATCATGATTATACAATTTCGATATGGCAATGTATCAAATTTCTCAAACACATGAATTTTATAATCCTGTTTTTTTTTACTTAGTCAATATAAATCCTTAATCATAGGGATGATGTATGCTCTTAAACATTTAATTAATATTGAAAGTGAAATGTTTAAAACCCCTCTAGCGTGCTTCAAGATTAGGTGTAACATAATATCAAAAACAATAATGCACCCGTTAACGTTGGTAGCGAAATTTTTTTAGGTTGGTGATACTAGGGGGTCTTTCCGTTGCATTTCGTACAGTACCATTACGCTGCATTAAAAGCTACCAATGACCAATAAATGGTACTCTTGAAGGACATTTGCTCTAACTACAAATGAAGCAATTCGCTTGAAAAGGTGAAATTTACAATTAATACAAATTTGGTGTTTGGTCATCTTGAGTGTTCTCAAGCATCAACACGCAATAGTGCACAACCATAAATATATTTACATAAAAAATTTTTTTGTCAAAGATTAGAATATGCAAATTATGATGCCGTTGAAATTTTCTCAAGTATCATCTTCAATGTGATTAATTAGTTAGTGATAGTAATAGTGCTCATTCAGGGTGTTCTCAAACAGCATACTCGGTGTGATTAGTTAATGATTGCGGTGGTGCTCAACTATTATAGCGATATTTAATAAGACAATTGTCGAAACCATTAATATAATTAGTAATATGATTGATTATCTCCTTCGATGTGATTAATTTATGATCGTGTTGCTGGTATTAAAATCGTTGAAATATTGATTGCATTTGATGCTTGAACAAACGCCTTTATTATTATTACCACTTTAACGGTAATTGAAAAAATGAAAACGATGGATCAACAAAAGGATAAGCACAATTTACGACAATTCTAAATTCTGTTTCTTTTTCAGAATTTACTGCAAACGAATAAAAACCAAAAACGTCCTTTTTTTTTATTTGTGGCGAAAATTTTTAGCGTAACAAGGTACGTGTAATAATTCATCAATGTTTATGAAGATCCATAATGATAATGTAATGATAAAAAGAGTGAAGCATAATCAATGAAAAATTTCAGCCAATAAGCGCGACTATATGAAAATTAAATTGTTCTCTCTAATGTACTAAACTATCAGGAATGATAAATACAATCGATTCGGTAAACTATTTTTTTACTAATTCCCCGATCTACTCCGACCAATTGACTAAGACAAGGCGCTTGAGAACACCCTTATTATTATCAATCAAAATAAACATTGAAATCGAATACTTGAGCAGTCCCCTTATTGAATATTCGATTATTTATATAAAAATATTCGCTTTTGTATTTTGGTCCTCCCGATTCTTTATTTTTCATAAAAACTTATTAATGCGAGAAAAAAAAAAAAATAGTAATTCGTTGATGCCAACCCGTAACAAAGTTGCTTGAGTGATAAGTATCTTTGAATACTCTATTGGTTGTAAAATTTTCCAATGCAGGTATAGAAAAAAAGGTAGATTAAAATGACAAATTCATTTACCGGTAATACAGTATGTATTACAAATAAAAAGGGATATCTATATATAATAAACTTTATCAAGTTACGCATCTTATTTATATATTCATCGTAATGATCAACACGCTTAAATGTTTCCGCCAAATATTAAATTATTCCCCGTCACTTATTGGCCCATTGATCCTCTTGTTTAAATAAGTTATCACGATCTTTAGTCTTATTGAATACCATCTGAATATTTAACAATTTAAACACTTTTAAGAAATGATTACACATTTCCGGAAAAAATTTTCTTACCTCAATTAAATAATAAAGGAGGTGAATATGAATAAATAACAGGTGCAATATGTAGGCTGTAAGTCCCCTACGTCAAATTGGAAGTTGTTCACGAAAGTAAAGTATTCAAACCTTTATGTATGTCTTCTTTTATTCCACCATTATATTAAATGAGTAGAACCTAGATCAGAAAATTAATGTTAGGCCACACAAATTAAATTTATTGGTTCTCGTAATTTGAAACTTTTAAATAGACCAACCGACTGGCTTTTATTTTTATTTTTTTTTTTAATTTTATTTATATAAAATTTTTTTTTTTTAAAAATTTTGTAAAAACTCGCCTGGTCATATCGGCGTGCTTGGTTCATCATATTTGAGTAACCCCAAAATTTTGGGGTCCAAATATATTTTACTATATAAAAATATGACTAGTGTATAAACTTTTTGTTAATATTAAAAAGCAAACTCATATTTATACGTATAGTGTATATAGACTAAATAGAAAAGATCTAACTTGAATAATCATAGTATTATTAAAGATATTTGTATATGAATTGTCTCCACTAAAACAACATTGATAATTACCACATAGAGAATTTCGTGTAAGATATTTACCAAATATTCCTACAAAGGCATTCTCACTGCTAAATACTTGATTTCCAACGGTGCAATGATGGTTTTTTAGATGCTTCTAAATTTCTCATATCATAGCTTTTTTAATATGATCAAGCTCATAGTTAGGTAGTGGCAATATATGCAAAGACAGTATATTATGGTCCTTATGTTTTATTGTTTCATGAAGTTTAAAACCACGTTGAGTCTTGTAAGATCGTGAACATGTACAAAAAGAACAAGTAAATCTTGAAGTACTAATTGAAATAGACATAACTAGCTATTTTAAATAGTTAATATATAAAATAAAACTTATATAACAGTCTATTGGTCAAAAAGATGATGGATTGAGGCTTTGAATAATAGGTTCCAACACATTTACTTATATTTTTATAGTAAATAAATATTTTTGAAGTGATATTTAAATGATTTTCATACTCACATGATATTAAAATAGGGCGTGATTTTAAAACATACTAATAAATTTTGGGGTAATATAGTATAATTTTGTAACCCTAAAAACAAACATGCCAATATGTAGGTAAATTTTTCAATTTTTAAAAAATAAAATTTTTTGTCTACAAAATTGTGCGATTTGATTGGCCAGAATCAGGGGTGTGACAAATTTCTATTCCCCAAAAATAATATAACTAGAGCAATACAAATCTATAATGATCTCAGGATCCTGTGATTGGATTTTGATAATTTGGGCTTGTTGGAATCATCTCATTAAAACAAACATTTTGGTAGTAAAATTATCCAAAACGGATCACTAGTTCAAAAATTATTTAATATTAATTGGTGATCCGCGAGTCAACCAGAGAGTGGTCATAGTGAAACGTGACGCGGATTACTTATAGAAATTAGGGTTTTGCGAATGTGGAGTGCACACATCTAAAACTTTTTTTATACTAAGTTAATCACTCTTCTGACTTAAGAGACTTTTGTAGAGCTCGTCAAGACGCATCTAATGGTGGGTAGAGCGTCAAAATCGGCCTGGTGGGTGCTGAGATATCTTTAAAAAACGTTTCTTTTACTATGTAAATTTCTTTGCAAACAATAGTATTGTTTGTAAAGAAATTTACATAGTAAAAGAAACGTTTTTTAAAGATATCTCAGCACCCACCAGGCCGATTTTGACGCTCTACCCACCATTAGATGCGTCTTGACGAGCTCTACAAAAGTCTCTTAAGTCAGAAGAGTGATTAACTTAGTATAAAAAAAGTTTTAGATGTGTGCACTCCACATTCGCAAAACCCTAATTTCTATAAGTAATCCGCGTCACGTTTCACTATGACCACTCTCTGGTTGACTCGCGGATCACCAATTAAAGTTTTAAAATTTTTTAGAATTTAATAATATTAGCCAATCAAATTGCAGTATTTATTTTATAATCAGGTAGAGGGTAGAGGTAACCCTTAGTAGCAAAATATCAGCTAATAAATGGCCTCCTCTAATATATGTTAAATAAGATTAGACATCTTATATTAGTTATATATCTAATATTGTTTCATAAATATTGTGTATAAAAAAGCATATTAAATATACATGTTTGCTTTTCATCTAGTATTAATGTATCTTCATTTGCAAAAGTAGCACAACACTTTTGTATATCAGATATATAATTATTGGCTTTATTTTGTTCTAGTATCAAAGATCAAAACATTTCTTTTTTTTAAGTTTTAAATTATTATAAAGTAGTATAATAGGCCAAAAAGTACTAAGAAAGAAAAACTGGGTTATGATTAGCCAAAGCCAAAAATATTAGTTATTACAAGTCAAAAATATTTTTACTTTGTGAAATTTACAAAGTTCAAATTCAAAAGTTACCAACAGCACTTTTTGAAATTAGAAAATACTAGAGTTCTCTGTTTTATATAATAATTAGAATTTTATTAATTTTAATTAACTTATAAATCAAATTGATTAAGTAAATCAAAAAATTGTATATTACTGTAACATGTATAGTAACAAATTTTAAAGTTTTATAGCATCACTATCTTTATTCACTAATTTAGCCAAGTTAGTAGCAAGTTTGTAAGATCATTTCAAAATTGTAAATACCGGTAATTTTAGTCTTTTACAAAGTACAATTTATTCAGCAATTTTTAAGACCAAGCCCACCAAATTTGCTACAATTTTTTTTAAAAATTAGTGCTAAACAACATACTAAATATATTGTTATTATTTATATCATGATAACTATTGCAAAACCTATTTGCTATAGTTTTATCTTTAGTGAAAACATCTAAAACTACTGTAGCTTCAAAAACAAAAAAATTATTAGCTGAATATTGATAATTTTCTGCTTGTACCAAATACAGAAAATGCTGAATACTCTGTTTTTTTTTGTCTTTTAAAAAGCAACAAATTTATTAATATTTGACTAAAAGCAAAATTGATTATACTAACCAACTAAAAAAATTTATATGCTATGTAGCAATAACTATTGTATTATGTGCTGGCTCTATTTTCTTTATTTACTAAAAAAATATGCAATTATATAATCTGCTACTTTACAATGGATTATCCCTTAGATTGTAACACAGGCAAATTTGCCTGCGTATTTTAAAATTTTTAATAAAATTTTAAATATTGATTTTAGCCATATCTTTTCTAAGTAAAAAATATTCTTTAAGTTTTGTTTTAGTAACTTTGTTATAAAATTTTTTTAAAATCATTAGAAAACTTCAATATAATAAATGTTTAAAGTTCTTGTATTGGCATTTTTACTATTAAAATTTTTCTTTAGATTTTTTCAAATTTTATATGTTCCCGTCTATAAAAAAAATCTTTACTTCTAATACAAGTCTTAATTTTTACAAGTAAATCATTAAAGTTGCAATAATGAAAGTTGTCATCCTTTATATAAACTACAATATTGTCTTAAGAACTATAGTTCTAAAACTAAAACTAAATAAGATCGCAGAAAAATTGTAATAAAATTTTTTAAAAAAATTTTTTCTTAAAATTATCTATTTTCAGCTTATATGTAACTATAATTTATTTTCTTATAATATAAAAACTAATTTTGCAAAAAAGTAATCCTTATTTTCAAATATAATTGTACAAAGTTTTATTTAATTATTTTAGTATTTTAAAAAAGTAAATTAGAGCTAAAAAAGTGCAAAAACGCAGGCAAATTTGCCTGTGTTCTACTACAATCTAAGGGATATAATTGTATACTTTTCTAGCACATCCATTATTGCTGAAATTGTTGTTAATTTGAATCAGTATTTGCTTTTTAATCTACTTAGTTAATTGGTTTACATTTCTGTAGTTTTTTTTTAATATATTTAAATGTTAATAATATCAATAATTTGTTCAAATAAATTTTTTTGTCTTTAGAAAAAAGGTAACTTATAGTACTAGAACTTCTATCAACTTAGACCATTGTATTTTTTTACTAGTATCCAAATATTTACTAATAATAAATAAGTTTATATAATGATCAATAGCTAATTAACTCATTTGTTATATACTATATTACTACTGTATATAACTATACAAATTTAATTAATTGGTTTTTATAATATAAATTTTTTAAATTAATTCCAGCTAGCTAGCTTTTTTTTTAAAAAAAAAAAATTTACTTAAAATCTCATCTGATTATTAAAACATATTTTTTTAAGGTTTTCAAATTTTGACCTGGCCAAACTATGAAGTATACTATAATATGGTTTAAAAAAATTTTATTATATGAAACTATGAGTTGTCAATGACGATGTAGTTTTTTTTAGTAAGGGTTACTTTAAAAATTTTTATATTATATGGTGCAGGAAATCTTAACTTGCCAATATAATAGATGACTTTAAAATCTATTAACTTTTTGAAAAATTAAAATTTTAAAAAACTAACTAGTAACTTTGTTCTTTAAGACAAGTTCTATAAAATTACCAGTCATCTATTAAAAGGTTCATTTTCTCCAACGATCACTTGGACCAAATTTTCCGACAGAAGAAAAACAAAAAGTTTTTTGTTGGAGTGTTGATAGTAGTCGCAGGACCTACGGTTTTTACAAAGGTCAATCTTCTCTACTCTAGGGGGACTCCTTTGATATATTCGGCATGCAAGCCAAAAGCATTTTAGTACAAGATAACTGGCTAGAGGTGGCGCCCTTGTATGGAAAATTTTAGTGGAGTCATCATTTCTACTCTGTCGACGAAGTAACCTGTGAAAATATAATGGGGAACAACAAAGAAATGAGTTTTTCAACAACACTTTCCTTTAAATTTCTTACAAGTGATTCCTTTGTATCATCTTTTTCGTCTTCCTGCTGTTTTTCCAAAATTTTCGACAAAAAGTGGTGATTTGGCTTACCCCTTCAAACGATCAGCAGTATTTACTTTCAATTCAGACAGACACAGTAGAATGCAACCACGTGACATGTTTGTTTACAAATACAGTTTCAGCGCTACTCCTAATGATGTTGCTCCAGTCAGATGGTTTAGGGATATCCGAGGTTGGACGTATAGTCGAAAGAAGATATTAGTTAAAGCGTTGCTTTATAGTAGAGATATACAATAGTTGCAATTGTTATAATTTTTATTCAACCTACCACAGGTTATAATAGTGTATTCTTTTTTCTTTTTTCTATTAGTTTTTGTTTCTTTTTTTTGTTAGACTAGCCTTCGTGCTATACCATGTGGTTTTTTTCTTTTTTGTTTTCCTCTCCATTTTTTGTTTTTGTTCTTTTTTCTTTTCGTATTCTTGTTTTCTTGGCTTTGATCTTTTTTTGTTTACCTCCTCTCCTTATTTGTCCTTAGTAAATTCCTTGTTAGTTAAAGGAATATAAAGAAGAGAAGAAGCCAGTTTGGTGTGGCACTTAGGCTAGTTTAACATAGCTTCTAGGTTTTAAATTCGTCTTCAAATTAGTGTGGCAGGTTGTGCTTGAGCACCGTTAAGGCAGCCGGGTAATGTCAGATTTGCAAATTAGAAGTAAACAAGTATATTATGTAGTGATATACTTAGTAGGGGTCTTAATGGGTCGGGTTGGGTTGGGTTTGGGCCTGACCCGGGTCAGACCCACTTGGGTCAAAACCCGACCCGGGTCTGACCCGTCTCATGTCAAACCCGACCCGGGTCTGACCCGCCTCATGCCAAACCAGACCTGGGTCTGACCCACCTTATGTCAAACCCGACCCGGGTCTGACCCAACCCGGGTTAAACCCGGGTTATCCCTACCCCTTTGATGTCCCCGGTAAATAAATGAAAACCATTACTTCTAAAAAGGATTCTGCGAAAATCAGCATATTGGCCACGCCCAAAAACATTAATTAAATTATCCCTCACACATTTCATGTGATCGTACTGGTATATTGTAATTGTGAATAAATGAAAATCATTATTCAAACCAAAAAGGATTTTTCAAAAATCAACGTAGTGCATCAAAAAAGTTGAACGGAACCATCCCTCTCACATTTCATATGATCGTACTGGTATTATAAATCATTTTTTAATAAAAGTTGGCTAAAATTTAAAACTGATTTTACTTTAAATGGCAAGCCATTGATCGTTATTACAAATGACATCAGATTATCACTTCATCAAAGTAAATGATTGGCTTACATGTGCCGCTGCGCGGCACATGTAAGCCAATCATTTACTAAAGAAGAACAAATTTTTGCAATATATAATGACCAATTTACAATAGTTTTACCTTTGGGTTGGGTTATTTGCCAAATGATTGGCTACACGTGTCGCTCCACGGCACGTGCTCATTTGTATTATTCCCCAATAATACAGCAGTATTTAAATTTTTATTATTTAACATCTTTCATTATAGTCATTACAGTTCTAGTAAAACTCGTCAACCATATTGACAAATTCGAAAAATTTTCAATTAATAACATAAAAATTACTAACTTTTAAAAAATATAAACATTATTACCTGGTTTATAGGAAGGTTTGAAAATTTCAAAATCTACTTGTATAAATAGCTCGTATGTAAATGATTTATTTGACTTGCCTATATATTCAGTCGCTTCATTTTTTCAAATTCTTAAAAAAATGGTTCAGCGTATTAGCTAATTCTCCAGCAGTCGGTCGGCTTTGAGATTCTGCATTTAAGCATTTATTTATCAGATTTTAGCTTAATTTCCAAAATTCAGAAAAGTTTGCAACTTTAACATCATCCCATATATATAGAAGAACCTGTTAAATAAATCTAAGCAAGCAACTAATTGCATCATTGGTCCTTGCCGGTACAGAATATTAAACCAACTATACAGTTTATCATTATGGCATATTGAATGAACTCTACAACACTTATAATACCTCATACAACATCACTAATTCTGTCCGGTACAGCATATGTTAATACCAACTATGCCTCCTCAACTAAATCAGTTATCAATACGGCACTATTGAATGAACTCTACAACATTTATAATACCTCCTACAGCATCACTAATTCTGACCGGTACAGCATTGTTAATACCAACTATGCCTCCTCAACTATAGTTGGTGGTAGAATTACTGAATTACGGCAATTACGGCATTTTACCGATAGTAGAATTAATTATGGCATAACGTTTAATTGCCATAAAAATTATATGCCGTAATGTCGTAATGTAATTCCGTAATGCCGCAAAAACACAATATTGTAATAATGCGATACCGTGACTACTTTATAATATACAATGTTATAATTAAGTAACTACATGTCGGAAACTGATGAATATGTTGTTATTAGCCATAAAAGCATTTCATTTATCGTAAGCATAAAAGTTATTTAAAGTGTATTCTGCAGCAGAATACAATAGTTATAAATTTTAAACCACGTAAGTATATATGTAGTAGTGATGGGCAACGCACGGGATTCGCACGTGATCCCGCGCGGGATGCGCGGGATTTAAAAATTCCCGTGAGGGATTTTTAATTTAAGATTTTCTGGCCTGCGTTAGCATATCATCTGGCCCGCATTAACAAATAATCCGGCCTGCTTTAACAAGTGGGCCAATTCCTAATTAGTATTTGATGTATTTACATAAAAATATTAAATCTTTTTATTTATTTTCGTTCCACATATATACGTGCATACATAGATAATGCGCAAACTGTATGTTGAAATAAATTTTTTAAAATTTCATGATTAATAAAGTGGCAATCTAGACTTTTAATTTCTTGTACGAATTCTTGCACGAATTAGAGATTAGGCCCGGTTTAAAATTTAATTCCGGGTAACCCGTCCGCTTATTAAACTCTTACTCGGGTAACTACCCGGTTAATCTCAAATAATCCGGCTGACCCGGTTAACCCGGTTAACCCGGTTATGATTATATAAGAATAGACGTTTCACATGATTATAGATAATCTTTAAACCAAAATTGGTTTAAAACATTAATTCGCAGATTCAAATTCGTTTAACGTTAATAAATTCAAATGCATTTTATTTATAAAATGTTAAATACATGTTTGAAAATATAGTCTATACTTAAAAGTTAAGATTAGTGTTCTGACCCGGGTCAGATAATAGTGACCCGACGGGTTAGACATTTAGCCCGGGTCATGAGAGGGAGAGAGAAAAAGAGAGAAAGAGAAGAAGAGAGAAAGAGAGAGAGAGAAAAAAAAAGGGAAAGTTTTTTTTTTTTTTTTTTTTTTTTAGGGATGACCCGGGTTAGAAAATTTCCGACCCAGGCCGGAACACTACATTTAAATGCATAATCTAAAATAAAAGATCTAAGACCTGTCTAAATTAGTCAAATATTTTAATTCGTAGCATTATCATTGCCAAATATGATTTTGACAGAAATTAATATGGCTAAGCTTAGCGGTATATTAGGAAATTCGTCCAATAATATTGTTTCATTATTCTCACGTGATGTATATTTATTTTCTATTCGGGTTACCCGGGTAGCATAACCATAACCCGGTTAAGGAATGCTTATGCGGGTTACCCGGGTAAGCCTTATCCGGGCTTAATCTCTAGCACGAATAATGCCCCAAGAATATTGTGTACCATATGGGAGAAAAAAATCTCCAATTTCAGTGATTATTTAATATGAATGATAAGGTTAAATAAAATTCGAGCCAACCAGTTATGTAATTCAGAAATTATAAGCTGATTATGAATTTCTTATGAGTCGCTTAAGAATTTTTGTATGTATATAACCTGGTTATAAATTTTTGTACGTATGTACAGTACCTAATCACTTATAATTTTAGCTATTTATACCTGATTATGCACCTGATTACTTATAAATTTTTTATACGCTTATGATTGATCGCTTTGTTACCATTATAATTTTTAAATATATATTTATATAATAATATTTTAAAAATTGATAAAATTAAGGCAAATCTGAATTGATGAATTTAATAATTATAAGACCCAAATGTATTAAAAGTAGGTAAAATCTATATAAGCATTTTTATTTGTAATAAATGTAGTTAGATTTATAAGAAATAATTATTATTTTAACGAGAAATTACATTCCTAGTGATGATATATATGTATATTTATTTATCAATCGTGAAAATTCAAAAACTCTACTCGATCCCGTGAATTCCGCGAATCCCGCGCGGGATTTTTGAAAAAATCGGGATTTGCCCATCACTAATATGTAGGCTTATAAAGCCATAAATGCTGTTAACAATAGTGTTATTTCCGATTAATTAACTCGTTAAAGATGTATGACTTATAGAATGGTCTAATTGACCAAATAAAATAAACCATGATGTTTAAGTCAAAATAAAACCTAGACTACAAACCCCCTTTTTTCATAGTCATTGCATGTACTAAATCAATGAAGTAATTCGAAAAAAATATTTAATAGTATATTATTTAAAAGAAACCATAATGCAGTACAGCATTTTAACAAACGGTATTATAGAATAGTATTTCTGCAATACGGCTTTACGGCTGTACGGCTCACAGCAATTATGGCAAAAAATACAACAATGCCGTAACCGTATTAATTTGTAAAATTAATTCTACCACCAACTCTAATCAACTATGCAGGTTTATTATACGGCACTATTGAATAAACTCTACAACACTTATAATGCCTCCTCAATTATGGCCGATACAGCTCTGACAATATTAACTATACCTCCTCGATTAAATACTAGTCAACACAAAAATTACTTACTTTAAAAGAAATCTGACAACTATAGCAAATTTTTTTTTTACTTCATTTTTTACGTACGAGTAAATATTTCTTGACTTTCTCCTGAATAAAGTCCTTTATTTTTGCAATTATTTAAAAAAAAAGCTGTTGTTGTAATATATTTAAAGGATTAATATTTTAATAAAACGGAGTTTTTTTTTGATATCTTGAAACGTTTTATACGTGACTATATATCTTTGTACATTCAGTAGGACGCACCAATCAGATATTTTCTAATAATTTTACATTTTTTTAAAAAAAAAATGAACAGGTACCTGTGGAGTTTGTGATATTATTTAGCAAATTATGTTTCCGATATCAGTAATTTATTTATTTATTGCATTAAAAATTTAATTTATTTTTTTACATGAACCGTTAAAAGTATAAAATATTCAACATTTTCTTGGTTCTTGATTCAAATTCTGTCTTATCATCTAAGATGATTATTTGATGACCGAATATTATAGTCACCACTATAGTGAAAGAATCGGCACATTAGCTTATTACTGTCCTTTACAAGATTCTCCTTAAATTCTAATGTTCGACTGTTTAATGAAACTTGCTTTGGACCTATAATGATAATATGATTTTGAAAAAAATAAACTTTTATATATTATTATTTTATTATAGTAATTTATTATACTTTGCTGAACTAAATATTATTAATGATTTTATTGCATATATTAAAAAATGTCATCATAATTAATTTAATATGCCTTCGATTTAAGATACCAGTAAAACCATACACTTACGTTCCTGGTAATTCCGATCTGTGATCGCTGCATATATACTTTAAAATGATGCAGATCCGATCACTAGATCACGAGAATTTTGCCTAATTGTACGTACGTACGAAGTTCTTTTTATCAGATGAATACTTTTTTATAATAAATTAATTAATTATTTATTTATTTTTGCAATGAAATGGTTTCGTCATGCGTCACCCATCACTAACCCGGGTCTGACCCGGGTCTGACCCAACCCGGGTTTTTTCTGACCCGGGTCTAACCCGACCCGGGTTTTTTCTGACCCGGGTCTGACCCGACCCGGGTTTGATTTGCCCAACTCGACCCGGGTTGGGTCTGACCCGGGTCGGGTTGGGTCAGACCCAACCCAGCTAAGACTATACATGCTGGCAAAACCCGGACAAATTCCAAATAATAAAAAAACAATTGCTATTTATAAAAGATTAAATCAAATAAATAATCTTAATATTTTGTAAATATATTATTTATAACTATAAGAATATATATGATTTGTTTAAATAAAGATTATTAATAAAGTTTTTGAGATATTAGTTATACTAGAATTTGGGATTTGGGATTTGGGATGACGGACAAATCCCAAACTATAGTAAGTCGGGATTTTGCCAACATGTATAGCTAAGACCCCTAATACTTAGTATCTTAATAAAATACTGGCGAAACTACCTAAGTGAAAAAAAAATAATAAAATTACCAGTCAGATTTTAAGAATATAGCCTCTATAAGAAGTTAATAGCTTTTAAAGTTAGATTATTTTTATATTAAAAATAAAAATTGAAACGTATATGATTTTTAAATTTGACCAATCAAAAACTTTGATTTTTATTATAAAAAAATTTTTGACCAATCAAAATTCAAATTTAAATAATAAAATTTATTAAAAAAATTTTTAATTAAATTTATGTTACTTATTTTAGCAATTTGATTGGCTAATTAAAGTTACGCTGCATATACAAAATTGAAACAATGTCTAGTTAAGCTTTCCTGCACCATATAACCCAGTAATCTTAAAGTCAATTAAATCAAATGTTCAACATTTGGTATATAGTGAGACAAAATTTACTTTGGCAGGTTACAAATAGATGCCTATGATAACTAGACAAGTTATATTTTAGTTTTAAGATTTTTGAAACCAAAAGTAGTATTAGCATATGCAAATGTAACCACTATATCTTTATTATCTAATAACATATAATATGATTACCAGATCAAGTAAAAAAAATTATAATATCTATTATAAAGAGATTATAGTATATCTTTATTTAAAGTAATTAATTTATTTAACAATTTAATCTAATAAACTTTAATACTATATTTGCAATATATTTTACTATAGTTTTTAAGATACAATTAAACTATTAACATTTAAAAATTAGAATATAGATATTTATTAAATAATTTTTTAAAAAAGGGATCTAAAAAAAAATCAGGTACTATTATATATTAAAATTTTATTTGTATCAGATAGAAAAAAAAAAAGTAGGCCTCTTAAGAAGTAGAAACTATCTAATAAATGCCTGTATTCTTATAAAATAGATAAAATAAATTTATTAGTTATACATATACTAGAATTTTCAAATTTTAGTAATATCAAGATTCATTTGAACTGAATCAGCTTGAACTTCAGATAAATCTAAATAAACAAATATTATTTTTAATTAAAATAACAATATAATTTTAATATATTATATTAATTGAAATAAATACCTTTAATTATTTTCAAAATTAATTTTGTGCTAATAATTTTGCTAGTATACATTTCATCAGAATGCTTTGATATTGGCAATAATTTAATAATTTTATCTGCTTCTAAGAATTCATTACTAGCTATTTTCTTAAACAAATCCTTAATTTCATTAAAATTATTTAAACTAGCTAACTTTATACACCAATTTTTAATTTCATTATCATTTGAATTAGCTATTATTCTAAGCCAATCTTTAATTTCATTATTGTCTATTTTATTAAACAAAATTTTAAATTCGTCATTATTTGGACTAGCTATATTCTTAAGCAAATCTTTAAATTCATTATTATTTGAACTAGCTATCTTCTCAGAAAAATCTTTAATTTTATTAAGATTTGATATAGCTATATTATTAAGCCAATCTCTTATTGTATAATTAATATCCTGTGCATTAGGCCGTTTTTGTGGATCAGAATTCATGCATTTTTTAGCCAATTCAATATAGCATTTAGGTGTTCCAGGTGCAAACTCTGGTCGCAATCCTCTACAAATATCTGCTCCAAGCTTGCCATTAAATTTATGTCCATCAAAAGGTCTTTGTCCACTTGTCATTTCTGTCATAATAATTTCAAACCCATAAATATCTGCTTTTTGTGTAAACTGCTGCTCGCCTGATAAAACTTCTGGTGCAACATATGGCATGACTCCATAAATTTCTCCTTCTAAAACTTTTTTATCATTTTTTCTAGAATCCTAAATCCGCGATATATGCTTGTTTGTCTAGCAAAATGTTGCCACTATGAAAATCTGCATGAATATATCCTGCCAAATTGTGAATATAAAATAGTTCATCTGAAATATTTTTAAGTATTTCCAATTTAGCCTGCCATGTAAGGTTGCAAAAATTTTTTCTTAAATATTTATAAAGACTTCCATTATTAGCATACTGAAATACCATCAAGTATTCCTTTGTTTCTGTATTTTGGGTTATGCCATATATTGCGAGATTACTATAGTTTAATTTACATGTCATAAGACTTTTGAACTTGAAATTTAACCATGGATTAGTTCAACAACTTATTAAATATATTAGAAAAATAATAAATTTAAATTAACTTACTTCTTTTAAAAAATCAAATTCGTTTTCCTTAGAACGGTCAACGTTTTGAGTGCAACAGTGCTGGATAGTTCACGCGTTCTTTTGTAGATATAACCGTCACTATTGCTATCAATTTTTTTAATTTTGTCAATTTTTCGTATACCATCCAACCAGAGTGCTGAATATACAGAACCAAATCCTCCTTTACCGATTTCTTTAACATCAGACAATTTATCAAATGGAATCCATTCAATCGAATCTTCATATGTAGAGGTTCTAAGTTGAACCGTTTTCATGCAATCGTCAATATTCTTATTTCTAATTGTCCACCTTGTTGCTATGTCAGGGTCGCATGATAGACACCATGCGGGTTGAGTGTTATCTTCATTACAATGTGCACATTTTCCATATTCAGAATGTCTATATAATATATAATGATTTATTTAGTATCTGCGGGCTTTAAACTTTATATCGAATGAAATAAATTTTATATTTACCGACTAAATTAATGCGAATGAAATGAATTGTACGTAATGGTAAGTAAGTAATTATGACCTTGTTTTGTGAACTTGTTTTGCTGTTTTTATGTAGTAAATTCTTAAATGTTCTCTATACTCACTCGCTGAATGAAATGATTAATGCGAATGAAATGATTTGTACGTAATGCAGTAATAGTAAATAAGTATCTATGATCTTGTTTTGTGAACTTGCTTTGCTGTTTTTATGTGGTAAAATTATTAAATGTTTTAATACTCACCGACTAAATTAATGCGAATGAAATGATTTGTACGTAATGGTAAATAAGTATTTATGATCTTGTTTTTTGAAATTGTTTGCTGTTTTTATATAGTAAAATTATTAAATGTTCTTATACTCACAAGCTGAATGATTTGTATGTAATGGTAAATAAGTATTTATGTTTTTGTTTTGTAAACTTGTTTTGCTGTTTTTATGTAGTAAAACTATTAATGTTCTTTATACTCACTTGTTAAATGAAATGATTTGTACGTAAGTATTTATGATCTTGTTTTGTGAACTTGTTGCTGTTTTTATGTAGTAAAATTATTAAATGTTCTTTATACTCACCGACTAAATTAATGCGAATAAAATGATTTGTACGTAATGGTAATTAAGTATTTATGAACTTGTTTTGCGAACTTATTTTGCTGTTTTTAATGTAGTAAAATTATTAAATGTTCTTTATACTCACAAGCTGAGTGATTTGTACGTAATGGTAAATAAGTATTTTATGATCTTGTTTTGTAAACTTGTTTTACTGTTTTTATGTAGTAAAATTATTAAATGTTCTTTATACTCACCCGCTAAATTAATGCGAATAAAAATGATTTGTACGTAATAGTAAATAAGTATCTAGTTTTGTGAACTTGTTTTGCTGTTTTTATGTAGTAAAATTATTAAATGTTTTTATACTCGCTGAATGAAATGATTAATGCGAATGAAATTATGGTAAATGAGTATTTATGATCTTGTTTTGTGAACTTGTTTTGCTGTTTTTATGTAGTAAAATTATTAATACTCACAAGCTGAATGATTTGCGTAATGGTAAATAAGTATTTATTATCTTGTTTTGAAGCCGGCAAAAATTTGGCAGACCCGTGATCTCCGAGATCGGGTAGATGATCAATCAGGCCGGAAGACATTCTGCGTCAACTGTAAAGATATCGGGGGTTAATCTCAACCCCGATTATCTTTTCAATTAACGTAGAATGTTTTCCAGCCTAATTGATCTCGGGAGATCTCGGGTCTGCCAATCATCTCTTGTTTGTGAACTTGTTTTGCTGTTTTCATGTAGTAAAGTCATAAAATGTTCTCTATACTCACCCGCTAAATTAATGCGAATGAAAATGATTTGTGCGTAGTGGTAAATAAGTATTTATGTTCTTGTTTTGCTGCTTGATTTGCTGCTTTTATTCGTTATTAAATGTTCTTTATACTCACCCACTAAATTAATCCGAATGAAATGATTTGTTCGTAATGGTAAATAAGAGCTTGTTTGTTGTTTTTATTTTGTAAATTATAAAATGTACTTTATACTCACATGCTGAATGAAATGAAATGATTAATGCAATGAAATGATTTGTAAATAAGTATTTATGATTTTGTTTTGTGAACTTGTTTTGCTATTATTATGTAGCAAAATTATTAAATGTTCTTTATACTCACCCGCTAAATTAATGTGAATGAAAATGATTTGTACGTAATGGTAAATAAGTATTTATGATCTAGTTTTGTGAGCTTGTTTTGCTGTTTTTATATAGTAAAATTACTATACTCACCCGCTAAATTAATATGAATGAAATGATTTGTACGCAATGGTAAATAAATATTTATCTTGTTTTGTGTACTTGTTTTGCTGTTTTTATGTAGTAAAATTATTAAATGTTCTTTATACTCACCCACTAAATTAATGCGAATGGAAATGATTTGTACGTAATGGTAAATAAGTATTTATGATGAACTTGATTTGCTGTTTTTTTATGTAGTAAAAGTATTAAATGTTCTTTATACTCACTTGCTGAATGAAATGATTAATGCGAATGAATGATTTGCACGTAATGGTAAATAAGTATTTATGATCTTGTTTTGTGAACTTGTTTTGCTGCTTTTAATTCCATTNACCCACTAAATTAATGTGAATGAAATGATTTGTAAATAAGTATTTATGATCTTGTTTAGTGAACTTTTTTGCTGTTTTTATTGTTTTTACGTAGTAAAATTATTAAATGTTCTTTATACTCACGCGCTGAATGAAATGATTAATGCGATTGAAATGATTTGTACGTAATGGCAAATAAGTATTTATGATCTTGTTTTGTGAACTTTTTTTGCTATTTTTATGTAGAAAAATTATTAAATGTCATACTTACGGGCTAAAATAACACAAACAATAAATACGTATTTATAAGCTTAAATTGCTGAAATAGATCAATAAATTCTTTATGCTTACTCCCTGATAATTAAATTGTGTAAGAAACCTTACTTTACAAACATTATAGCAAAAAATAAAAATTAGCATACTTTTTAAGCCATTCCCAATATTTATCACTATCTTCTTCTACACCAATTCCGTAATTGTAACAAATGGCAGTTTTCCGAATACCCATTGAATTACCTGCATCAGCAAACTTCAGATAATATATGAACGCTTTATGCTTATCGATTTCGACCCCAATTCCTAAATAATAACAATAACCAACTTGATACATTCCGTTACTATTATTCATGTCTGCCGATTTTTTGTAATATGTGAATGCCTTGTTTTCATCCTTTTCAACTCCTATTCCATATTCGTAACAATAACCAAGCAAATAAATTCCGTTTGAATCGTTTGTATCGGTTGATTTTTGATAGTTATCGAAATTCAGTTGATTGAAAGCATTGGTATTTTGAGTGATTTCTTCGTTTTCCATTTGGATTTGTAAAAAAAAAAAAAAAAAAAATGGTTGGATATTACGATTTACCGATACTGTTTATACATATATCCTAAATTACATGTTTACCGGTGCAACTTTGCACAGAATTTCAGTCCTTCGTAGGCAGAAGTTTGTTTGATTGGCTGATGTAAATCAATTGTCCGGGCAGCTTATTTATATGTTATATACTTAAGAACACACCGTTTCACCAACAGAAAATTACCGTAAAGTCATCTTTAGACTTAACCGAGTGCCGACGTTCACTATGCAAAAGAATCAAAAAAGAATCAAAATGCCGAAGAAGTTGACTTAGAAGACAAAAAATATCGTCTTATCGTCTTCTATTGGACCATACGAAATTAGACCATAGAGTAAGGTAACTGGAAATATTTTTTGCTCAAGCTGTTTTATTATGTTAGATTCAAAACTTTTATTACTACTGTAACTGTTTAATTTAAATCCCGGGTCAATGGGTCATATGTAAAATCATAAAGTATTCACAGTTAACCTTTAAAAACGACTTTTAATTAGAGCCATTAGTGTAAATAGCAGTCTGTACTAGGGATGGTAAAGTCCTTAAGCCGGGACTCTAGAAACTGGTTTTGAACCTAGTCTTTAAAGATTGGGTCCCAATTTTAGGACCTAAGTTCATAGATCCTAATATAAAATATATTAGAACTTAAAATATGTTAGTAATAAAACAAGCTATTGATAGGCATGTTATATCTATATACTGTAGATTAGCTTGACATGTTTCACTTAACATGCTGTTCTATCCATTAATGAATTTGTTATTCAATAATATTTTATAAACTTTTTTATATTGATAATATATATAGTATTAGTAAATGCTAAATTCTAAATCCAATTAATCAAATCTCTAAAAGATCATAATTTAGAATGAGGATGCTACTGACATCACAACGTATGGCCTAATTTTGCTATATTATGCTGTGTTGATAAGACTAATGCAAATTATAATGCTGTGTTGTAATAATTTTCTTTAGGATAATAGTACAGTATATTAAAGATGGTTTTTAACCAATCATTTAGTGTTCCTATGAACCTGAACTGAACTGAACTTAGATCAAGTTCAGGTTCAGGTTCAGGTTCAGTATTGAACCTGAACCTGAACATTTTTTAAAACATGTTCAGGTTTAGGTTCAGTATTGAACTTTTAGAGCTGGTTCAGGTTCAGTTCAGGTTCAGTTCATAAGTTCATGAACATCAGTCTAGCATTTATATGAACTAGTGATTCTAGGTTTGGGTCTGGGTTTGGTCTGGTCCAGACCAGACTCAAACTCTAAATTTTATTATTTAAAACTTTATGCATGTGTACTAAACTTAAACTCAATTATAAGTTTGGTCGGGCTAGTTCAAAATTTGCAAACTAGTTTGAGTCTAAATAAAAATATATGTATTTTTTGATACTGAACAAGTTTACTTAAAGTGAGAAGTATAAATCAGTTAGTAAAATTTAGAGAATCATAGCATTTTGTATAATTTTATTAATAAAATTATTAAAAAATGTATTTACATAAAATTTTACTAATTGATCATAACTTCTTGCACTAAATAAACTTGTTTAGCACCAAAAAATATATAAAAATAGTATATTTTACTTTACTTTTCTTAAATTTGAAGAAAGAATGCTTAATTTTGGAAATGTTCATCAAAAATTAAAATTAAGCAACTTTTTTTCAAATTTCAAGAAAAGTAAAATAGAATATGCTGATTTAATATAATCAATTAGTAAAATTTAGAAAATCATAGAAATTTGTATAATTTTATTAATAAAATTATACAAATTTCTATAATTCTCTAAATTTTACTAACTGATCCTAATTTCTTGACTAAATAAACTTGTTCAGCACTAAAAAATACATTAAATTAGCATATTATATTTTACTTTTCTTAAAATTTAAAGAAAAGTTGCTTAATTTTGAAAAACTTTCATCAAAATTCAAAATTAAGCATCTTTGACACAAATTTTAAAAAAATAAAATATACTGATATAATGTTTTAATAGTACTAAATAAGTTTACTTAGAGCAAGAAGTTATGATCAATTAGTAAAATTTAGAAAATCATAGAAATTTGTATAATTTTATTAATAAAATTATACAAATTTCTATAATTCTTTAAATTTTACTAATTGATCATAACTTCTTGCACTAAGTAAACTTGTTTAACACCAAAAAATATATTATTTTGGTATATTTTTATTTTATTTTTCTTAAAATTTGTATTAAAGATGCTTAATTTTGAATTTTTAATAAAAATTTCCAAAATTAAGCATCTTTTCTTCAAATTTTAAAAAAAAATAAAATAAAATATACTAATTTGATTTATTTTTTAGTAATGAACAAGTTTACTTAGTGCAAGAAGTTATGATCAATTAGTAAAATTTCATATAGAACAATATTTTTAATAATTTTATTAATAAAATTATACAAAATGCTATAATTCTCTAAATTTTATTAATTGATTCTAACTTTGTAATTTAGATAAACATGTGCATATATTATAATGTTCATGAACCTTGAACTAAACCTGAACTGAACTTTTTTTAAGTTCAGGTTCAGGTTAATGTTCAATAATTTTAAGTTTAGATTCAGTTTAGTATTGAACTTTTAGAGCAGGTTCAGGTTCAGGTTTATTGAACCTGAACCTGAACCTCTATTGAACTGAACTGAACTTCAGAACTCTACCAAGACTACAGATAATATGCTCAACTGATCAATAAGAAGCAGTTACTAGAACACAGGTTTATTTTTCAAAGTATTGTCAATATGATTTAAACCCTAAACCTGCTACTTGGAGTGACAACTTACTACACATAACAAAGTTTATATTTTTGCATATAAACTACTTTTTATACTCTAACAAAAAAAATTTATTGCAAAATTTTATTATAAAATATTTTTTTTTGCTCATGTATTACTTCTATCTTATCCTAACTCCAATTAACAAAAAAAACAGGTTGTTAATTTTATATTATACTAGATCTTATAGAGTGTATTACAATGCACTTGCACTAAATAATAAAAATCTATTTAAAAAATTTAAATTTATAAAAAAGTTGTAAACAAATTTGTTACAAAACAATTTAAAAAATATATTTGAAATATAATAAAAAAAAACTTCAAAAAACAATTATAGCAAATTACAATATCTTGTTAAAGAATTTTTGAACAAATCAAATTTTAGTTTACAAATAATGAACTAATTTTTATTACAAGATTGATCTTAAATGGTATATATTTATCTATTTTTTTTTGTATATTGTTATAGTAATTATATTTATTGTTATATTGCTTTCTCTTAATATATATGGGCCGGTGCAGAAAGATTTGTACCTCAAAAAATTTTATAATTTTGACATTAAAGAAAAAATTTTTTTTCTTAATTAATTATTAAAAATTTTTTAGTATCAAATAAAATAAGTTTTAATCTAACTTATTGTATTATTTTTATTGTTTTAACATTGTTTTATTTTAATAATTAAGCATATACAATTCATTGTATTTGAAAAAAACCCCCAAATTTTTTTTAAAAAAAAAGATATTTTAAATAATTTCGCAACCAATAAGCAGTTCCATGAGCTTGTACTATGCAAGTGCATTAATGTGCATATAATAAAGATTTGGTTAAAATTTGAGCAAAATTGAATCACTGGTTGTAAAGAAATTAAGCTTTAAAGTGAGGTAATTTGATTTTTTTACTATATACGCATATATATAAATTACTATAGTAAATTATATAGTAAAAAATCTTTTTGCACCGGCCCATATTCTGTTTTAAAANAAAATTAAAAATTAATTTGTACAAAAAATATTTTAATTAAAGCTATTTGAGGTACAAATCTTTTTGCACCGGCCCATATTCTGTTTTAAAACAATATATAATTGTTAATAAGCTAAAAGAACTAAAAGAAAATCTATGAGAAATTGGAATTATATTTAAATCTATTAAATCTATGTTCTATCTAATTATTGATAGAATTCTATATATTGCTAAAAATAAGCTACCGGTACTTTTAAAAATAAGCTATCTCTTTTGTTTTTTAGCTAAAAATATAAAAACACCTTTTATCCAAAATAAGCTAACTTCTTTGTTATACCAAAAGATAATTAGCAAAATTTTTGGTCTAAAAATAAGCTACTCTTATAATCAATTATAATTGCTATATAGTAAAGTTATAATTTTACTATATAAATTGCTTAAGTAAACTTATTTAAAATATCAAAATTCATATATTTTGAAAATTTTATATAAATCAGATAACATTTTATTGTCCGAAGCGTAGCGAGGACTTACATATACATGTAAAAGTTGAAAAATGTCTGTTTGTCTGGCACATGACTTGTTGGTGATTGGCTGCTATGGTCCACACTAGACCTTATATTTGAAAATATCTGTCTGTCCGGCACTTGACTTGTTGTTGATGGACTACTATGGTCCACACTTTAAGACCTTTGAGTTGAAAAATGTCTGTCTGTCTGGCATGTGACTTGTTGGTGATTGGCTGTTACGGTCCACACTAGACCTTTGATTTGAAAAATGTCCGTCTGTCCGGCACGTGACTGGGTGGTGATTGGTTGTTAAGGTTCACACTAGACCTAGGGTGTTCAGAATTATGCGAAAGCATAATATGCGCATAATTTACCAAATTTTCGCATCGCATATGCTTCGCATAATTCGACCAAAAAAAGCACTCAGAACGGGTTAAATTCATTTGGGACTTAATTGTAATTTGAGAACAGAGTAATATATGTTCCGAAAAGTTCTGATATGAATGAACCTAAATTACGAGGTAAAATTTTCAGTAAGTGGCCGAAAAATCCTAAAGAATAGAAACAATTACTTATAGTGTACAACAATAAAAAATCACATAAAATGTAAAAATGTAACATATGACCTTTGAAATTTGAATAAAGAGCGCCACTCGCGCCCTAGCAATAGAACTAGGGTTTAATAAAAAAAAATAAAATAAAAAAAAATCGCATAAGGGTGGTGACATATATTACGTAATATAAATTTTACTATACCCTCTACCCAGTGAAGAATATTTAATGTTCTCAATGTTCTCAAGAACATTTAAAAAAATTTGAGAACACTATATTTAAAAATAATGTTCTCTTTTGAGAACAAACTAAGAACATAAAATTTATAATTTATGTTCGCATAAGATTATGGTTCCGAAGTTCAGTTCAGTTCAATAGAGGTTCAGGTTCAGGTTCAATGAACCTGAACCTGAACCTGAACCTGCTCTAAAAGTTCAATACTGAACTGAACCTGAACTTAAAATTATTGAACATGAACCTGAACCTGAACTTAAAAAAAGTTCAGTTCAGGTTCAGTTCAAGGTTCATGAACATGTTCAGGTTCATAATATATGCACATGTTT
>QKWP01000808.1:132621-154007 GCA_003550325.1 Gigaspora rosea
AAAGATTTGTATTGTTAATAACAATACAAATCTTTATTGATCTTGGGATCCTGTGATTGGAATTTAGCGATTTTGGGCTTGTTAGAATCGTCTCACTGAGATGAACATTTTGGTAGTTAAATCATCCAAAACGGCCAGTGGATCAAAAGTTATTCAATGTTAAAGAAATTTACTTAGTGATTCTAAAAAATTACTATTAAAATTACACAAAAGTTGAACAATCTTGGGATCCTGTGATTAGATTTTAACGATTTTGGGCTTGTTAGAATCGTCTCATCGAGATGAGCATTTTGGTAATTAAATTATCTAAATTGGCCAAGTAGATCAAAAGTTATCAATAATTTTATAATTTTATACTTTTGGCCAGAATTATAAAATTTTGACCAGAATTATAACCTGATATTTTGGCGACCCCACCCACCCAAAAATTATATAATTTCTAGAAGCTCCCTTAATGAAATTATATGAAATTAGCAATTAAGTAAATCAAAAGATTCACGAAAGCCAAAGAGAAAAACAAGTTCAAACTCTTGAAGTTTGTTACTATCTAGAACAACTTTTAGAGGAATTTAAAAATGGTTTCAAAGTTTTTAAAAAATAAAAAAACTTTTTAAAATCTTTTTTAAAACCTGACAAACTTATAATTTTATGAAAATAGCAAAACAAACCTATCAACTCTTCCAACACTGAAACCTTTCTTTGCTATATCAAACATAGTATATCTTCTTAAATAATTTAACCCAATTATTGACCAATAATTTTGAAAGGTTATTAAACTCAGAAACTTATGAGTTCATTTTTAAAGGAGACAGAAATGTTATAAAATAGGATTTTTTGTTAAAAGCTTTTAGACACAGATAAAAACGGAGTTTTACAGTTTTACAGTTTTATAGTTCATAGTTTTATAGTTTTATAGGTTTATAGTTTTATAGTTTTATAGTTTTATAGTTTATTATTATTCTTATATTATTATTATATTATTTTATTACTTTTTTGAAAGATATATAATCTCTAGTTTTGTACATTAGACTTAGATTCTCATCTCTTCTTTCTAATATTTAAAAATAGTTCTATCTTTTGAATATTGTACCTCAAATAAATAAAATATATCTTTGACAAATAAATACACTCTTGTTCTTTAATAAATATCTAACAAATTACTCTAGTAAAGTAGCATTCCACTTGCACACTACTTTATATCTTCTCTGACTCTTACAAGATCCCTTTTGCTATGTGTTGTATTGCAAGTACTATATTGAAGTCTATAGTTGCTTGTAATACTAGCTGTACCAGGACCCAAAAATATATATAGATACTATATTTTCTTCAAAATAAGCTACTTTTGAAAATAAGCTACACCCTCTTTTGGTCAAAAAACTCCAAAATGTTTTTACCTCAAAAATAAGCTACACCATAATTGACAATAGTTACTACATATTAAAGTCCAAATTTTACTATATAAATCAATTAAAGTTACTCAAGTAAACTTATTTGAAAAATCAAAATATACATACCAGATACTTTAAAATTTTTGTCAAGATTGGAGAATATTTTATTATTTGACTTTGGAATTTTATATTTGGCAAAAAAATTAAAATTTTTAAAAAAATATATTTAACAAATGTAAAAATTATAAGTTAAATAATAAAAAGTTCTCAAATTTTAACAAAAAATTTTAAATTAAGTGTAATTTGATTTTTTAAATAAGTTTACTTAAGCAACTTTAATCGATTTATATAGTAAAATTTGAACTTTACTATATAGCAACTTTCTGCAATTAGGCAAAAATTAATTTTATTCAAAAATAAGCTATTCCTGATTTTTTGTATACCTTTTTGCCCAAAAAAAGGTAGCTTATTTTTTTCAGAAAAATATAGTAGGTCAAGTATGAGTTTGCTTATTTTTGGAAGTTTTTATACAGATCTTTTTTATTTATAGTAATTTTTTTGCTTATTTTTGAGGTTTTTTGCAGATCTTTTTATTTTTAGTAATTTTATAATAAACCTGATCTATCTATATATATTTTGAGGTCCTGCTGTACTAGCTTGTATTTCTTTATATACAAGTTCATCCAAATGTTTCTAGAAGCTCTCATTTTAATAATGTGACCCAAGTTATAAGTTTTTATATAACCCAGCCTATTTATAAAGATTAGTACCTTTAACATTTAAAAAAAAAAAATAAATAAAAAATAAAGATTAGTTATAATAATGCAGATGTAATTTTTCCAAAACCAGCACCAAGTAGGATTTGAACTCACTGCAACTTGGAAGTAGCAACTTGATTACTATCCAAAGTTACCACTTCTTTTACAAATAAATTATTAAAGATATAGTATCTAAAGATTAAAATGTATAATTTGCTAATTTGTTCTATTTTAAAAAAAAATTTATATTGACTTTTAATATTTTATTGATTTCTCACATTTTGATTGATTAAAAATTGTTTTTTTATTGATTAAAATTTTATTAATTAACAATTTATGAAACAAATATTGAATGCAGTATATTTAAATATAATAAATTAGCATTGATACATATTGTACATACTATATAGAGGAACATCAATAGAAAAGGAACAAAATTAACCAATAGTGAAAGGCCAAAACATGTAACTTATCACATTTTTGTTAATTTTTATATATAATATAAACATTAAGCATATTTAAAATAGCATAAATCAAAAAAATATATAATAATTATTTCAAAATAAAGCTACTAGTTGTAGCAAATTAACTTTGTTACAATTTAGTAGCTTTCTTTTTTTTTTTTGTATCTTTTAGCTATTAGCTTTTGAAATTATTTTAGTCTTTAGATATCATGCACTGCACAATAATAAAAGTTGTTATTTTTTTAGATAATCTATAATAATGTATTAAAGAACTATAGATATAATTAATATTTAAAGAATTTACAAAGAATTGTAAATTAATTTTTTTAATTAAAAAGCTTTTTTAAAGTTATCTATTTTTGACTTATAAACAACATAAAATTTTTATTTTATAATATAAACAAATACTACAAAATTCTTATTTTTAAATATTTTAAATAATCAAAAAATAATCAAAAATATATTAACGCAAACAATTTGGCCTACAATTTAATAAAACTACCTTTTAAATTCTAATAAAAAAAAACCTTCTATATTTTACTACAAATTATACAGTATACCTTAAGCTAACCTTTTTTTAAATTATAAAAACTTTTCATTAATGAAAACTTTATTTTATTATAATCATTCATGCAAAAACACAAGTTGCATAAAAGCATCAATTAAATTTACGGTCACAATTGGTCTGTAGTTGCACGTGTACAGTACATTAGATGACAAACAGAACATTACTAAGTTTCGAGTCTAAAATATCTTGCACGTGGGGCGTTTAAGGCCTAAGCTTTGGATCAAGCTATAGTACGTATTTAGGAAAGAATTATGTAATTTAGGCCGTAGGTTGAGTTAGATTTGTTACTTTTTGAACAGTTAAAATAGGGTTATTAGAGGAATCAAACTTTTTCTTTTATGGACACATCATGATCAGAATTTATTACTATACCAAAATTTTGTAACAATCACGTTCTAATGAAAATTATGGAACTTTCACCAATGTGGACGTTCCTTATATAAAGGCTTTTCTTTAAGATGAATTGGAGGTTTGTTCGAAGGAGACCCAGGAATAACTTATTCTAGATTCTAATATATAAATATTATAGGCTTAAGTTTAGCAAAAACTTTAGATGCTACAATACATGATATAAATGTTCTAAAAGAAGGCATAGAAATATTTGAATTTTCGGATTTTCATTTCACAAGAAATGAGCTTATCAATCTCGAAGAATTAAAATCATCAAGCCGTTTTGATGATGATATGACGGTCGTATTCAGTCAATATTGATCGAATTATGAAAAAGTGAGAAACTTGTACTTGCATATTCGATTCTTTAAAGATTAGTAGGCTCATGTTCCGCAAAATGAAATCGCAAAAATAATTTCCACGTTTCTTCTGACAGAATTTATAATAATAATCAAAACATACCAATGGTTAAACACACAAGAATTAAACTTTCGTTCTAATCCTCTACAATGAAGATACTCTTGGTTGTTTCTGTCTAAGCATTGCCAATGAGCTTCAAACTCTGAATCACAATGTTCACGCACCTTGCGAAGCCTATAGAGAATTATAACAATCGACAATTATTACTCGTTCAAAGTGAGAACATTATAATCGATCAGTTATCTTTACATTCAGAAAATCTTACTTTATTGACACTCGCAAGTCGATAGCGCATCTAGTAACTTTTCTACCTTCTTTTAAGCAATGCGCAGGATCGTTATTTTCGTTTTTACATAGCATGAAATCAATATATTCCTTGCAATAAGCACCAATAAAAAATGCTACTGATTTCAACGGAGCTGAAGTCGCTCAAACTTCGTCTACTTTGGGAACGTCATCTGGCGGTGGTGTTGGATCAACGAAAGTTACGTTGGATAGTACAGGATGCTCTGCGGCAGCCATTTGTTAGATAATCATGAAATTACGAAAGAGTAATAAAATGAGCATCTTGTGTCACTACGTATGTGATTTGTAACATGCATGTCACATAAGTAGCACTAAACCTTTCATTGATTCAGAAATGTCCTCAGTTTAACTTTCGGATGAATTTCTTTATTGAATCAGTATGCAAAAATTAAGAATACGAAAATCAAAAATACGAGAATCAAAGAAGAAAGTTAATAAAATTTCTACTATTACAAAATACCATAAAGATAATCAGTTAACTACTAGTAACAAAAGAACTCGATGGTCAAACAGAATTCAACAAGCCTCAAATGACGTTGTAGACCCACCATTTCTCCCTGATGATGTAATCAGTATTATATTTGAATATTTGCCATTCAGTTCTAGATTTAACTGTTTGGTCAATAGGAGTTGGTGTCGCCTTATGGTCCCTATTCTTTGGAGATCACCCTTTAAATGGGTTTCCAAACGTGGTTTGAATGATAACAAAAAATATATTTTCCTAATTCGAACTTACCTGTCATGCCTAGATCCTGTCAGCAAAGCAAATTTGCGACAAGCTGGTATTAAGTTACCGAGAAATCCTAAACAACCTTTGTTTAGATATTATCAATACCTTAAAGAGTTTAATTTTAGAGATATTCAAACATGTATTAAAATATGGTATGATAATACTCAAATTATTGATGCAGATTTGAAAGATTACTGGTTACGGTATAGAAATAAAGATATAAGATCATTAGAAATTTCAGAAATTGGTAGTAAGGTAATGTATTTGATGACGGAAATCACACGAATCTTATTTAATTCTACATGTTTGAAAGAATTTGCATTTGGAGGCAATCCTAAATTTAGACTACGTTTCGAAAGCTTTCCGGAATATAGGCTTGCCATAGAGAACGTGACTTCTTTATCATTGGACCCAATTTTTACAGAATTCTATGATAATTGGGAAGCACTTTTGAATCCTTTCACCAATATTAAAAAGTTATACTTACCGTTTTATCATCTCGAAAAAACCCGATTCCGTGATGACTTGAATATTATTGTACGACATTTGTCATCACGTACTTTAATGGTTCTGACTTGGCTTGGACTCTCTAACTATCGTTTATGTTTGGAATCTTTAGCGGTTCTATCTACATGTCCAAATTTAGAAACTTTAGTATTTTGGAATTGTACAAAAAAGATTAATGCACAAAATCAATTATCAATTACACAATTTCTTTCCGTTAAAAGTCTCTTTATCTTTAACAGTAATCATGATTTAAAACCGATATTTCAGATGACAGAAAAAACATTAAAAGAGATTGTTCTTGACAATTCTTCCGAGTCTTCAGAGAATACGAAAGTAATATTGGATGCGATGATTCAATGCTCTCCAAATATTACTAAATTAGCATTAAATATTAATAAAATAGATATCTTATCTGACAAATTTAATAAATGGATGGAGCTATCAAAATTGGAATCATTGGTTTTGAAATCAAAAGACGCAAAATTTAAATCATTTATTCAAGTATTTGTTACACATTTTCCCGAATCTCTTACTGATCTAGACCTTGAAATTTCTATTACACCGACTTTATTAATAAGAATTTTGAATAATTGTAATGTGTATTTTAAGAAGTTGGGATTAAATGATAAATTTGGAATTACTGATGACCATTTACGAATATTGACAAAATATGCTGAAACTTATGAAAGTTTAGAAGAGGTTAGATTTGATAGGTGGCCAGTAATTTATAAAAATGAAGAAATGAGAGCAAAACGTGGGTACGAATCAAGTGAATTGTCAAAATTAAGCAAAGCAGTACTTGAAAAGGCTGGAAAGTTTATTAAAGTCGTTAGAAGGGATTCATATGACCCGTTTTTTAACCCAATGTATCCTTATTAAATTTCTTTTGTAGAAAATTATACTTTAGGTTAATAATTTCTCGTGAATATTATGTAGTCTATTTGTATTTAATGTATAAACGAATAATTAATAAATGTTAATGTATACATGTTATATTATTTAAGATAATGATCGATTATAATAATCCTTTAAAAATTTTAATAAATGAAATATTGTATAATTTACTTCAAAGATCTGCCAAAATTATTTCCAGTACTGTTTGTTGTAAGATGCTAAGATACATTAGATACATTTGCAAAAAGTTGAGACTAACTATTCTAACTGTAGGTATATACTGCATACAGATAAATTTTTAAAAGAAATTAAGGACTTTTGTTTTCACATTACTCAAATAGTTCAAATAGTTTTATGAAGACCTACGTAAAGATTTAGTAAGATTCTATATATAAAAAAAAGCTTTGCTTCGCAATGTTTGATTCATTTAAAAATTTTTGAATTTTTATATTCAATAAGGTTTATTAGTTTTTATGATTTATTTTTAATACGGAAAATGTAATTTTACACAAAATTTTAAAACACACTGACAAAACTATTTGTCACTTATTTCACTCGCATATATAAATAAACTACATTCTACTAACACCACCTAAACTGCCACCTTCAACCTTCTCATTATAAATAACACTTAAACAGAATCCCAAAATAACTCTAGTCATTCTTGGATCAATTACTCCATCATCCAATAATCTTGATGTTGTCCAATATACATCAGATTCTTGCTCAACTCTACTTGACAAAAAAGTTTTAGTTCTTGCAGCTACTTTTTCATCGACTTGTTTTCCAGCTCTATTTATAAGATTTGAATTGTATGAAAAGTGAAGATTTTATAAGAACCTGAGTTTTTATAAGAAAAAGCTTACCTAGCAGCAGATTCATGAAGAATTATATCCATAACTCCGGCTAATTGGTCTGGGCCCATTACTGAACATTTGCTATTTGGCCATGAAAACAAAAATCTATAAAATTATAAAGTTTGATAATTTCCATCATAAAATTCTTAAATTCATTATACTATGATATACAATAATTAATCAGCTTAACAGGGAATTAATAACCTCACCTCGGATTATAAGTTCTACCACACATAGCGTAATTCCCGGCACCATAAGAAGCACCCATCATAATAGTAATAGCAGGTACTTGACTATTACTAACAGCATTTACAAAGTGCGTTCCAGCCTTTATTATCCCTTCTTCCTCATATTTCTTACCTACCATGAATCCTGTGGTGTTTTGAAGAAATATGAGTGGCACGTTCCTTTATTACAACAATACAAAAAAGATAGTTTGAATTAAATTTATATGTAGGATAACGTGAATATGAAAATAAAATATAAAATTTCTTACATCATGTTACACATTCGAATAAATTGAGTCGCTTTATTACTTTCCGGAATGAATAAAACATTGTTGGAAGCTATTATACCCACCTTGAAACCTGTGAATTTGAATATTCATCATAAAATCATGAATTATAACACTTAAAAAAAGTACACTATGTTGAACAATATGCCATAACAATACCATGAATAGCAGCCCAACCGGTGATTATATTTGGCCCATAAAGAGGCTTAAATGCCATAAACCTTGATCCATCCACTATACGATTGATCACTTCGTTAGCATCAAAAGGTTCTCTAATATTTGCAGACACGATGCCAAGAAGTTCATCTATAATAATGATGATAATTATTGTAAAAATGGGGTAACTATAAAATAAATATATATACAAATAACTTTCGATATAAGAAAAATCTTACAAAACTTTCTTATATTGAAAGTTATTAATAACTTTCTTATATCGAGTGGATATATTTACTGGTTTAACTCTCTTATATCGAAAGTTCAACTAGTTTTCCTTTATATCTAAGATTTCTTATATCATTTTTATGAATATTTGTGATAAATAAAATAACATACCAATATCATATAAAGGTTCATCTATTTTTGGAACCAGGTGACCTTGAGGAATTTTTCCTCTTTTTTCCCAATTAAGTCTAGAAATAAATTCGCGAGCTTTATGTATAGCGTCGTATTCATCCAACGCAAGTTGATCAGAAACACCAGATTTTCTACTATGCATATCAGCACCACCGAGACTTTCAGCATCGACGATTTCACCGGTAGCCATTTGAACAAGTGGTGGACCACCAAGAAACACCTGAGCTTGATTTTTCACCATAATAATATAGTCAGTTAAACTAGGTGAATATGCACCACCAGCTGTTGAACTACCAAATACTATACTACAAGTAGGAAGGCCGGCTTTTGTTCGCTCGGCTAAACTTCGAAAATGAGCACCACCAGGATGAAAAACTTTAGATTGTTGTTCTAATTTAGCACCTCCAGTTTGAATTAATTGAATTAAAGGTAATCTATTTTGACAAGCTATAGTATTAATCCTAGCACCTTTAGCGACACTAACTTCGTTAGATGAACCTCCAAATAATGTAGGGACGTTACCACTTATTAAACATTCTACACCACAAACCAGGCCGATACCCGCAACACTTGAACCACCTAATGTCATACCATCTTGACCCCATCCCGCTAAAGGACATAATTCTAAAAATGGTGAATCTTCATCTAACAAAAGGTCGATTCTATCACGAACTAATAATTGACCACGTTTAAGATGTTGTTCGATTGCTTTATTAGGACCTTGTTTAACTGCCAAATTTAAACGTTCATTTAAAGTTTCTACCAAGTTAAGCATTTCATTGTAATTTTTATGATATTTATCATCTTTTTTAATTTTAGTTTTGAGAACGGAAATTTCATTATACTCATTCATGTTAAAATTGTGTATCATTCAAAATAACGATAACCAATAACTAAATATTATTTTCAATTGATCAAATTTGTATGGATCGGTAGTACTGCAGACACATTGTCTGGTTAAAATAGTAAAGTAATTATAGATACTTCAGCTCAAAACTGTAAACGCACTTACATGAATAATTTTTGACATCATTATTTGAATTTTCGATAATGATATTGCTGTACTGTTTATATTGATCTATACATATATCTTCCTTTGCAATTATTATGGTGATGGTCTACAATATAAAACTGGTTTTTAATAATTAACTGTAATTACGCTGCATCATTCTAAATTTAGCGACCAGTATGAGCCAAGCTTTGATTTCATTGGCTGATTAGCGAGGATTTTGATTGGCTAAAATCAAAGATCAACTTCATCCTAAAAAAATAGAATTCAAATTTCGGGAACGCAAAAATTAAAATAACCTTCTGCGCACTAACAAAAAGTTTTCCTTGAGAACTTGGCATTATTAATGCTTTTTCTAATTTAATATAATAGCGAAATCTAATCCTAACCTAACAACTCAACTACTGTAAATGTTTTTTATCGAAATTTTTTGCGTTGGTAACACTGGGGATACACAAGAAAAAAAGGCACGTGACTCATTGGAATTGGGTCGCTGATAAACGAATTTGCTTATTATCGTTATCGTTATCCTCTCCTTGTCATTTTCATTTATATCCGTATTCGGCGACATCACACCGACTTTCTATTAGTGGACTTATTTTTTATAATCATGAAGTCTCGGGAAACTCTATTCACAGATTCAACTTTTAAACTTATTGTACCTAACGGTATAGCAAACTGTACCGAAGAAGAATTTGAAACCATTTTTACCTTGAAGGAAAGAGCTCAAGCATTTTATGGTATACAATTTTATTTAATTATTTTCTGCTTGGGATCTAAATATGTGACTAATGTATGTTAATTTGTAAAAAAAAGACGAACTCCTCTACTTTTATCTTCATATATGTCTTCCCAATGATTCTAGCATTACTGATAAAGGAGCAGCCACATTATTTTTCCAACAACTTGAAATATTTGTTGAAGCATTAATCATCGATGCAAATGCATCTACTACTTCGAATCCACTCCCCGCTCCTCCGCCAGTATATCGTTTACCCCCGGGTAAATCTCGTGAAACTTCTACATCGACTTCGCCCTCAATACCAGGTACTCCTTTACCACCACTTATGGACAAGAGACCATCTAAACCACCAGATGGTACAATAATTTATTCTTATTTATATAACCAAAAAACGAAGGATCGTCAGATGTTGGTCTTTGAAAAAAATGGATCATGGTCATGTTTGGTACCATTGGTAGTCCCTGTAGGTAAGTCTTGAAATTTTGTTTTTAATTTTAGCCTTATTTAATTATTTTAAATTTGATTGTCATATAACAGATTTTGTTGCAAAAACAAAGTTAAAAACATTTATTATTATTTGATATATAATTAGCTTATGTAAAAACCCGTGCTCAGATTCCGGCATTGGCACTTAATGCAACTATTACGCAAATTCCTCTATCGGACGAATTAAAAGATAATGGAAAGATATTTGATTCTGAAACGTCTAATGGTGAAAATTTTGGCATGACAAATTTGTTAGAAAGCTTAAATAATGGTGAGTTGAAACCATTTTAAACGATCGATTCTTTACATACAACCATCCAATTATATTCACCTTATAACTTGTTAAATAATGATTGAAAGATCCATCATTCGAATCTCTTACTGCAAGTTTACTACTCCCAACAAACCGTCTATTCAACAATGAAACTAGACGTTCGTCTTTAAATTTAAACCAAAATTCTTCACCCCCATTGAAAAATAGTATACGTAAAGTTTTATCTATAAAGTCAGCTCTCAATGTACGCATGCGAACTACTAGTGTGTCTCCTTTAGATCATGTGTTAATGATGTCTGTCGAATTGGAGAATAACACCGATGCAGGTTGTTCATTTTCCGTTGAGGAAGTTAAAGTAGATATTGATCATGGCTTTGTGACAAGATACGATTTTGAGTCTGCAACTAAGCAATCGGTAATAATCTTTAATAAATTAATTATTATTATTATTTTTGAAAAACATTAAAAGGATGATACTTACAAATTTAGATAATGATCATCCCAGGATAAATTTCCAATAACGCTTCATCCTGTCGACCAAGTTACGTTTTTATATAGTATTACGATTCTAGAAGATCTATCACTTCCAAAATTGTCTTCACAATTTTGTCCTACGCCACAACCTCATTCTAGACCAACATCTCGTCGTACCTCCGTATCATCAGTATTTTCGATTACTTCTGGTTCACCTATTGCAGAAGAGCGTCAGCGTCATGTTTCAATTATTGCAAAGGGATCACCAATTCTCGATGGAACGAAGTGTCGAAGCATTGAATCGAGGTGGAATTGCATGCTAGATCTAACTAATCTACGAAGACGTGAAGATTCTTTGCCATTGCCTATGCCAATCAATCCAAATCAAAAACCTATATCACAGACAAAATCTGGGCAATCTAGGGGCAACACTTTGTTTTCACCAACCGTTTCATCAACGTCAAATAATTTTAAAGGCTTTCATTCAACATCAGACTCTAATGGAAAGATTAAAAAGGCAGCAAATCTCCCCCCCATACCTGACAACAATGCGATTGGTAATGGTATTCTCACTGGAGGCAGAGCTCCTATGACTTCCAGACCTATGGAAATGGAAGTTGGTGATGGTGTTGTTGTTTCCTTCTTGGGTAAATACCAAAAAATAAAAATAAAAAAAAACTGATTATATTTAATGTATTATACATCTAACCTTATTAATATTTTTATTAAATTTCAGTTAGCTCCAAAGTTGTTTTGGGTAAGTTGTTCACAATACATATTTTCTTCGTCAATAGATCAAAGCATGTAAGACGATTTACTGTGGTGGTGCCCAATAAAAAACGGCCAAATGAAAAGTAAGATTAAAAATATATTATGATTCTATATATTATTTAAATTTTACTTTTGTCCTAATTACTTTTAATAATTGACAGAGCAATCAAAAACATACCAATACCACCAGCAACGGTAAAACTGCAAAATTCAGCGGACCTACTTATAAACGGCAGTCAAACAAATCAATTAGAACCATCTATGGAAGAAGCAGGTAATTAATTATTTTACAAGCAAATTTTAATTTCATTAGTACTAAAATGGAGGTTTTATGCATTTTAAAGATTTCATAAGGAAATATCTAGAACACGAAACTCCAGACGCTGATATTGTTTGTTTGGAAAATAATGTTCGGATCGGGTAAGAGCATAAATTGTATTAGCATATTATTCCTGTTTATTTATTTATATTAACTGTATTAAACCTAGGCCATTGAACCCTTCAACGTGCGAATCAGTTGCATTGCATTTCATTGCAATCAAAGAATCGATGCATGTTATTGATTTAGTTCAACTGGTGGATAATGATACTGGTTTCATAACAAATCTTAGAAATGTCTTGGAAATTTACGTTGCAAAAACTGTTACACCTAAAAAGGGAAAAAAAATTCTTGAGATGAATGGTGGTATGGAAGTACAGGTTAATGGATAATTGCGAATGACGTTATCATTTTTGATATTTTAAATGGTTATTTTAAATACGTTCGTTATGGTAATTCATTGGGCGGTACGGTTTGGCATTTCTATCCTTCCAATTAATGTGATAAAGACATTCATAATTATTTTGACTATGATTTTTTCATGTAAAATAAAGCGTCACTTTAATACAAAATGGGTTGTTTGCCTAGTTAATATTAGTTTGCGCATTAGAGATGACTTAAATGCACATAATTTCGTCTTATACCTACAAGTGAAAATTATTGCTCTCAAACTTAAAATAGTGATAGGTATCGACTATAATTTTCTAGTCAACTAATCTTTAGACTTAAATTCGGTTACTTTGAATTTTTTCAAGAAATTTGATCGACCATGCGTGTAATAATCTGTATCATATTAGATAGCTATTGCAAAGATGATAAATTATTTTGATATTTATTTTTGCAAAATATAGTTTAAACTTTTAAATTATACATAGTTAGATTTTTCTAAATATAATTCTTTTAAATATAATTTTTAAATCTATTTCTTATAAAGTCTTTTTAAATATGCATTTTTGCTTAAAACCAACTAATGCAATATTTATAGATTTTTATCTTTTTAAATTATTTTGAAAGTATATATTATCTAAATTTTAGTAATTTTGCTAACAAACTATTTTAGATAGTTAATATATAAAGATTTAAATATAAAATTTACCAATTTTATATAAAAAATTAACTACTGTATATACACTTTTTATATGGAGTGCTCCGTATTAAAAGGGCCCATTTTTACAATTTTTTGAAAAATGAGTTTTTATTAAATTCATGTAAATTTTGACATAATTGATATTTTTCAATTATTAATAAAAGTTGATTTGCATAATAAAAAATCAAGATAATTTAAAAAGAAAAATTACATGAGGCTGCGTAGAGCCAACACGTCACGAGATTATCCGATAGTCACCTGCCTTCTTTAACCAATCAAAATCGTGAAATTTAATTAATCCCGAATCAGTCCGAAAATCAAAACAAATGGTTAAACTCAATTATCTCAAAATGAGATAAATGTAAAAATGGGACCTTTTAATACGGAGCACTCCATATATTTAAAGAATCTTTATAGTTTTTTACTTTATAAAAATATATTATTATTAATTATTAACAAAATATTTTTTGTACATTTGGAAAAAGAGGCATTAGTATATAATCTTAATAAAAATTTTTATACTAATTTTGGTAAAAATTCTAATAATATTTTTTATATAAATTTTCTAATAATATTTTTTTGTACAAATAAAATTTTAATAAAAAACAGTAAAAAATAATAAAATATTTGTACTTTTTTATATTTTTGTAGTTTTTTTATTTTTATTTTTTATTTTTTGTTTCAAGGATTTTATTTAGTTACTTTTTAGAAGTATAATATAGATAAAAGTACAACTAATTACATATACACTTTTGGTATTTAATTTAAGTAGTCTATCCAAAGGTTCTATACTAGCTACTATATATATTTGCAATATAATTATAGAAATTGCTTATATACAGTTAATCTTGACTTTTTAGATCATTTTTTATATCCTTAGAACTCTATTTTGTACAAGTACAAACTAGCTTATCCTTAATAAAAAAATTAGTTAAACTAATTTTTGCTCTATTTAGATATTATCTAATCTTTGGTAATTTATATTATAATATTCAATCAACTTTTTCTAATAATTATCTGGACCAAATTTTTTCTTTTTTTTTTTTTTTTTAACCTGTGGCATGTTTACTATAGAATGTTTTACAAGATTTTAATATATTACTAAAAACAGAATCTATAGAAAATTGTTAAAAATAACATTAATATTATTAAATAGAAAAGATTTATACAAAAATAGTTACTGTATGTGTCCAAAATTAAGCTACCTTTTTTGAACAAAAAATTACACAAAAAACTGAAGTAGTTTATTTTTAAATTGTTGAATTTTTTTGAAAAATTAAAATACATACTAATAAAAAATTGTTCAAATACTACTAAACTTTTATTATAAGTGTATTTTAATGTTCTGAACAAGTTTACTTAATAACACTTGTGGAGGTTTACTTAGTAAAATTTAGACATTTATATATAGCACTGCTAACAATTTTTCTTTAATTTTTCAAAAAAATAAAGGGGTAGCTTATTTTAAATAGTAGCTTAATTTCAGACACATATAGTAAAAAGCAAACCAAATAGTAACCTATTTATTGTCCGGAGCGTAGCAGAGAACTTTATATATTTATATAAGATAATACAAAAGTTACATTTTTGATAAATCAAATATTAAAAATGTAACTTCTGTATTTGGTGTCTGTTTGCTAGTGATACAAATCAATGAAAATTTTTCAATCGATTAGTTGATAGATCATTTTATTCAACTAATTGATTAATCGATTTTATTCAACAATTGATTAGTTGGACAATTGATTAATCGACTAATCGATTAATCGATTAGTTGACTAATCGATTGACCAACTAATCAATTGGCCAACTAATCGATTAGTTGAATAAATAATAACCGAAACTTGGTAAAATACACATAAAGTAGCAACTAAAACAGCCGGGTTGATATTCTTATATGATCAGTTGATTAAACAACCAATTGTCTAGTTGATTAATTGACTAATTGACTAGTTGATTAATCAATTAGTTGGCCAATCGACTAATTGATTAGCCGACTAATTGATTAATCGACTAAGTTGGGTCTGTAAAATTCAAATCGATTAGTTGTCAACTTTACAACTAATCGATTAATTCAATTTTTGATTTGTATCACTACTGTCTGCATATATATAATAGTTACATTTTTGATATATCATATTGTTTTGACTTGTGTCGTATCAAAAAATGAAATTAGATTTAGTATGCTTTAGACACACAATGCTATACATTAACCTAGTATATAGCTCAGAGTTCTATTACTATTAGGGCATGTATAGTATCAATTTTATTAGCTTATATTAATCAGTAGGACCTTTTTTAACTGTAAGTCTAGTGAATTGACTCGAAAAACAATTGTTGATCGATAATTGATTAAAGAAAGTTTTCAAAGATTGATCAAAAATCGATTATATATATTTGCATCAGGAGAATTTTTTAGGTGCAGATCTGCGCAGATTTTTAAAACCCGATAATAATCATAAATCTGCGAAGATCTGTGACCACAATTATAGTTGAAGAAAAATTTTTAACAAATTCTGCGCAGATTTTAGAAATATATAAATTTGCGCAAATTTTTATTAAATAATAAAAAGTGTAATAACCTTAATAAACCTTAATTCGGGCCAAAATTTAGAGTGAATTCACTAGTTATATTATATTAATTTATTTACTATATTTTTATTTATATATTTATTTAAATTTATTTAATTAATAATATATTTTTATTTTACATTTATATATAATATCACTTATACATTATAAATATCTTATACTAATCCTGTGCTACCCTAACCCTAAACTTTTATACTAAATTTCGCACTACCCTAACCCTAATCCTGTGCTACCCTAACCCTAATCCTGCACTACCCTAACCGGCTCCTATGTAATCTCACTCTATTCTAACTACTCTTCACTACTATAAACTTTACTCTAAATTATAACCTTTTCCTAACCTTACCCTAGCACTAACTCAAAATCGTCGTGTTAAGTGAAGACATTAAGAAATAACACGAAACAGCATCGACAAAAGCGAAGGCCAACGAATTTCCACTGACTCCAATGACGAAAAGGCCCAACTATATGCCCAGAAGTAAATTGAAGAGACCGAAAGATGGAAGCACAAAATACGACCATATATACCCGATTCTAAGCCAAAGGTTCCAGTTCGAAACTTCAATACCTGGCATTCTAGCAAAGCCAACCTACGAAAGAAAAGAAATTCAACTCAAGCCAAGAAGAAAAAAAAAAACAGAACAAACAAAGAAAAAAAATTATTTATTTTACATAAAGGTTGGTCCTGTCAAGAAAATCCCTGCCTAGGTATTATTAACCAATCCCTAATCTTAAAGATCCCAGCCGTAATCTCCACTACCTGGTGTTCTAACGAAATAAACCTACAGAAAGTTCAAGCTAAAAGAGATAAATAAATAAATAAAAAAAAAACGATGAAAAAAAAAAACAGAGAAAAAAAAAACCACTTATCTTACAGATCCCAAGCGAAAACAACGCATTAGCAGGCCGAAAAATAGGTTGGAGATGGTAACCACGTACTGAAAAAGTGATCTAGATCCAGGAACGAACTGAAAATAAAGATTAAATAAATAAATTAGAAAGAAAAAAAATTAATAGTATTAAATAAATAAAAAGCAGATACTTATCTTACAGATCCCGATTTAGTGAAGCAAGACTACTGATGCGAACGGCTAGAGCCGAGCCGTGAGCTGAATGGCTAAGCCGAGCCGATCATCGACTCGGCTATGAGTCCACTAATAAGGTATCGGCTTCAAAAATGGCTTGGCTATGAAGCTTAAAACCGATCATCGGCTCAGCTATGGGTGGGTCTACTAATAAAGTAGAAGTATCGTGATTTAAATTATGTTGGTGCTTTTTTTAAAAACTATTTCACAAAAAGGATAAAAAAGCTACAAGTTCGTATGTTCTATAGTACGCTCACGACTTGTAATGTTGCAACTAGTTAAAAGATTTCCCAACTGGCTAAATAAACAGTATAATAAATATTATAAATTAAAAAATCTTTATTTATATGTAATTATAATATACAGCGCAAGACCTTAAATTAATTAAAATTTATTAAATAAATCAATTTAAGTATAAATTAATTTAAGCAATAAGACTGATGATATCAGAAAATTTTTAGGGTAATGATTGAATTAAGGATCCGCAAATAAGGTTTTTATGAAGGAATCAGGTTTCACTTCTAAGCCAACATTTATATTTAACAATTTAACTAACTGGTATTTTTTATTATAATAAAAATTTATACGTTGGAGCATTATGTAAATCAAAAAATATTGACGCTCCATTTGATTTAATTTTAGTAATCATTTAGTATTATATCTAGCTGCTTGCTAAAAATCTTTAGCATTTTTGAACTTCGTTAGATGATAAGTTCCTATTATATTATTAGCCAATTCACCGAAAATTTTCTACTTATTTTGAAATCATTTGCATACGATCAACCAGTTTGCAGAAAATTTACCGGCAATTTGAATCAAAAACTTGACTTGATAGTAGAATAAGATAAGCTAACAATCAAGCCAGCCATGGTTTTGGAACTTTAACAATGGTTTTGGAGCAAAGCCACTTCAAGCTGGATAACTGGCTTGAGAAAATCACGTTAATCCGGCTTGATTTTTAGCCAATCCGTCTCAACATAGTTCGATAGTAGGTTAATCATAAAATTTACACGAAGAAAAAAAATCAAATTTTTTATAAAAAAAAAAAAAAAAAAAATCTTACTGTCATAGCCTCAAAAAATCCACGAATAATTTCTTAATATAGATTTGGTATAACCTGTGATTAGTAAATGAGCGACGGTCTAAAAAAAAATATCTGAAACTTTGAGAATTCTTGACTGATAATTAGTTTAATCATGTAATGATTTTGATGATCAGTTAGAGAATCCTCAAATTCTCAGATGACTTTTTTTAGACCAATTCTCAAATATAAAAAAAGCTCAAAACGTATCTGCATATTTTAACTCGATTTTAAAAAATTAACACTAACTTCTTACAAACATATATTGCGATGGATACTGATCTTTTTGAAAATATTCCTGACAACAATACGGCTGAAAGTGTTGCGACTACAAGCAATAGTGTGAATATCACATCCGATGTCCCTATTGTTTTAAAAAAACCTAGTTCTAAACTTCCCTCTCCCGTTAAAGCCTATTTTTCACAAAAAACTATTGATAATAAGTCTGTAATTTGCAGTATCTGTAAAAGCGAATTCAGCATAAATACAGCTACCGGTAACTTACGTAAACATCTTGACTCTTGACATCCGGGCTGGGAAACAAACAAATCAATGCCAATTCAACAATTTCTTACATTTACGCCTGAAGCTACAATTTCAAAACAATCCCTCACGATGGCTCAAAAAACAAAATTTAATATATTAGTGGCCGAGTGGATTGTAGCAGATACTCTACCCTTTTCTATAGTTTCAAGCCAATTGTTTGCTACTATGTTCCGATATCTTAATAGTAGTATAGAATTGCCTTCACGTGATGTTATTAAGCCTATCGTTCAAAAGGCCTTTGCCGTAATGCAAGAAGATATTCAATCTCTTTTTGAACAAATTTTTAGTAAAATTTCTATTACGTTAGATATTTGGACCTCTCGTGCTAATTTGCCTTTTATTTGTATTACGGCACATTGGATAGATAGTGACTGGAGCCTCAAGAAAATATTGCTTGATATTTGTATACTCCCTCATCCACATATGGGCGACGAAATTGATGCTAAATTGTGTTCTGTTTTTGTGGCATTTAATATTACTGACAAGATTCTCTGTGCTACTACCGATGGAGGCTCTAATATGATTTTAGCAATGCGATTGTTAAAGGATAATTTGGTTTTACAAAATTATAATTTTCGTTTTCAATCTCGTCATTGCTTGGCACATGTGTCTTGAATCTTGTCGTTACAAACGGTTTATCGGCTATTAAATCGTCAATTGAAAAAGTGCGTAATTTTGTTAATGTCGTCTTATCCTTATCATCTCTAACTCAGGATTTTAAAGAACTCGGGTAATCGGTTGGTGAAGGTGAAGCAACTTGTAAAATTCCACAGGACGTTTTGACCCGTTGGAATAGTACTTATCTTATGCTTTCAACCTATATAACCATGCCTACAACAATTTCAGCTATAATTAGGGCAATAAAAAACTTGAGAAATTTAAACTCACCTCACAAGAAGAGACTAATCTTCAAGCCGCAGCACAGTTTCTTAAGCCGTTTTATGAAACCACTAATGTTCTTTCTGGTAGCATGTATACGACTTTAGGCATTTCAATTCTACTAATTGATGATATTGTCGAAAATATTTCATCGTGCATTCAAAATTTAGAAAGTCCAGAATTTTTCAAAACGGCCGCAACTCAAATATCCAAAAAAATGCAAAAATACGCTAATGAAATTTATGACAAAATAGTATTTATAGCCACTATTCTCGATCCTCGGATTAAACTAGAATTAATACCTGTTGACATGAATACTGAAGCAAATCGTACCATTTTTAATAATATTTTTAGAACTGAATATGCTGAACTTGTTTTAAATAACTCCTCAACTTCTCTTACTTCCGCTATCACACATACCTCTTTTCCCTCTTCTATCTCCGTTACCTCCTCTACTTCTCTTACCTCCTCTACTTCCTCTATCTTCTCTATTTCTCCTACCTCGCCTACAAATTTAAAGGTACCGTTAAACTTAACATATACAGAGCAAATTGCTCAAAAAAAACGAAAACCAACCAATTTCACAAATAAAGCAGATGAACTTACCCAATATTTAAGTGAGGCTGTTTTATCTATGAACGTCGACCCCTTGAACTGGTGGAAACTCAATTGTACACGTTTTCCGTATTTGTCTCAAATGGCCAAAGATTATTTGGCCATTCAATCTACATCAGTTCCCTCCGAACAAGTATTTTCCAAAGCGGGTAATACTGTTCGAGCCAAACGTGTATACAGGCTCTTATGTGTATTAATTCTTGGTTAAAACATGGAGTTAAGTTTCGCAAAGAATGAGAAGGGCATTAGGCCTATATATATATTTTTTCTTTTTTTTTTCTCTCTGCTTATCTGTAATATAATAATAAAGTTAGTATAGATTTCAGCTAAACCCATAGAATAGTAATTACCTTAGTTACAATCGAATTGTATTAATCGAATTAATCGTATTACCTAAAACCTGTATTAAAAATTATAAAAAAAATTTCGCTTTGAATAAATAAGACAGAAAAAAAGTTAATAACTTAATAGATTAACCGTTGAAATCAAAGTAAAAGGTTAACTCTAAGTAGTTCAAATACTTATCTCTAAGTTTTGCCCATAATAAATTGTCTCATTTTACTTTTCTTTGCTCTCATTACTATTGAAAAACTTTATTAAATCATAAAAAGAAAAAGATGGCTCAGTAGAGCCTTAATCTTTGAAGTCAGAGTAGAAGTAAATTATGAATACTTATCTTATTTGTAATTAAATCATTTTTCTTTGCTCTCGTAATAGTGCCTTAATCAATCGAAAAAAAGAATATTAAAAACCTATCAATTGTAATTAAGAGCAAGTAGAGTATAATTACGGCTTAGCTTAAATTGAGAGCAGCTTATAAATGTTCAGGGTGATCGGCTTATAAATGGCTCGGCTTGAGGATGATCAGCTTATAAACGGCTCGGCTCTGGATATAGAGCTGAAGGATCGGCTTGGCTTAGTAAATATTAGCCGTGAGCCGAGCCGAGCCGAGCTGTTCGCATCACTAAGCAAGACAATGCGAAAAGGGTAAAAAAAAGAAAAAAAATAAACGAAAAAAAAAAGAAAAAAAAAATAAGAAACGAAAAAAAAAAAA
>QKWP01000808.1:154772-169033 GCA_003550325.1 Gigaspora rosea
AAAAAAATTAATTAAATAAAAAAAAAAAACGTTAAAGAAAAAATAAAAAATAATAAAAAATAATAAAAAAAACGTATAAAAAAAAACTATAAAAAATAAAAAAAAACATAAAAAAAAATAAAAAAAAACGTAACTTATAAAAAAAAATAAGAAAATAAAAAAAATATAAAAATAAACAAAAAAATCATATAAAAAATAAAAAAAACATATAAAAATAAAAAAATCATATAAAAAATAAAAAAAACCCCGTAAAAATAAAAAATGTATAAAAATAAACAAAAAAAAAGATAAAATCGTTAATAAAAAAAATAAAAAAATTTTTAAATAGAAAAAAAAAAGTGGTTTGTTTATTTATTTATTAATTTGGTTTGTTTTGTTTATTGATTTTCTCCTTGTGCTCTTACGCAATAAGTAGTTACTGTATAGTTTTGGAGATTATCGCAGATTATAATAGGCGGCGCCTGTTATAATTTGCGAAGATAAATATTTGCACAGATTTTTGGCAAAAAATCTGCGAAGAACTGCAAAATTCTAAATTTTGAAGATCTTTGCACTTATTTGATAAATTTGAAGATCACTACAGATTATCAATGTTTTTATTTTTCTGATGTTAATCAAGTATAATCAATTAAGCATAAAATTTATAAGCTCGAGCATATGTTGTGCCTCAGATCGATCCTTGCGTCAGATTGATACCTGGCCTAAATTAGATTAGAGTTAGGATAAAATTACGGTAAAGTTAGGTATTAGTTTAGGCCAGTTGTTGCTGATCATTTAATGCTAGTCAATTGATAGTCATCTGACGTGCGTCAAATTTAGTGTTCTGCACGGATCAGATTAGATAGATATTTTAAAAGATTCGGATCTGATTTGAAAACTGGATCGGTTTTATGTTTAGATCCAAATTTGAAGCCAAAAGATCCGGATCTGGATCTGGTTCTGATATAGTTACACAACTAACACGATATAATTGGTTAATATTATGACTCATTTAAGATCTATTAATCAGGTAAAACATGTGCAGTCAATCACAGGAGATATAAACATTTATCGTTATTAATTTATATGTTTAAAATCGGCGTAAGGTTTGTAATTATTTGTATAAAAATATTTTATTAACTATGAAATTAAATTATTTTAAAAATTGCTTCGTTACTGCTATACAATCAATTCATCCACGTTATAAAGGTTATTAAAATTAGCATAACAAATCAAAATTATAAATACATACTATATTTATTATTATAATACATAAAATCATTTCATGCGCATTAATTTTATCATATATAAAATTAAAGTTAGTATAACAAGTTTACATAAAATTTATCATTATGATTTATATTAACCAATCAGAGTCTACAAAGTACAACCAATCAGCGTGAATGGATCCAAATGGATATTCAGATTGGATCCTCTGAATTTGGCAGATCTTATAAATCATGGATCCGATTCGATCTGAATCACCAGATCTGGATCGGATCTGAATTTCAGATCGGATCTTGTGGAACACTAGTCAGATTCATCTGATGTAAGTTTTAATTTGAGGCACAACATATATAATCGATTAATCATTGTGTCAATCATTGATCGATTATCAAATTAAAAATTAGGTAGCTATGTAATGTAGAGTGCTTTCAAGTACCTAAATTACAATTATGTTGTAGGCATCTTATTTCACAAACAATTAAACTTCCCTGCTTTGTGTACTCAATAACCATCATGTAAGTGTTCATAGCAAATATTAGAGCCATGGGAATTCTAATACTTCCGATTTTCTTAGTTACTAGTAATAGATCTGTGTTCAATATTTAATTAGCAGAATAGAATTAGAATGACCAAGTGAGCTTGCTGTTGCAATGATTAATTAATGATTAATTATTCCATCATCAATTACTAAAATCACACCATATCAATACCTAATTCCAATTTGAACCTTACAACCTTCTGATACTGATGTGAGACACTCATATTACATTTTTTGTCTTTCATATTACTTTTTGCTAACCTGATTCTTCATTTTTTTCGAAACTATGTAACAATTATTTAACAATTAATATATTAGTGGGTTTCAGTATACAAACAAAATTTTGTATATAGATAGTTTTATTATATGTATACTATATGTATTTCATATACTATATGCACTATACAACTATATGTACTGTACATACTGTACATACTGTACACTAAAAAAAATTCAGACATCATATAAATGGCACATCACTAATTATAACCCATTAAAACAAAAAAAATATTTAGATCCTATAATAGGCCTAAACTAACATTTTTCTATATATTAAAATTTTTTGATCAATCAAATATATACTTATTTGATTGATTAGTATTATCGATTATTAATTGATCTATTGTTGCTCGAGTCCATTAATTAGTGCTTGATTATTGATCTAAGTCGATCAATAATTGAGTATTATATAATCGAGTCAATTCACTATGTAAGGCCCTTTGCATATTAAGAATCATATTCATTATTACTATTACAGTATTATGGCTATTCTAATTGTTTACAATCAAATTAACTAGTAATGTTCTAATTTTACTAAAATTTCACTAAAGGTATTACAAATTTGACTAAAATTTTACTAGTTTTCAAGTTTCAAATAGAATTTTGTCAAAAGTATCTTTTTTTTGAAATATTTTAATTCCAACTAAAATTTATTGAAAGTTTTCTTGTTTCACACTCCTTTTAAAAAAATATATTTAAGCCTTTTATGATTCTTACATAGTTTTTCTCCTGTAAGCTCAAGTGTAAGCAGCCTAACTCAAACTGACAACTTTGCAAATTGGAACCCAGAAGCATAACTACTATACTATCAATATACAAATTAGACCAAACTTTTTTTAAAAAGACTAAACTATAAAAAACCTTTAGATAATATACAATCTTTTACTATAAAACTTCTTTTAAAGTATTTGAAAATAAAAGTTCTCTTCTGAGGCAACTAAAAGAAAAAATGAAAAAGAAATTCTTGGTTAGGTCTCTCTAGAGTAAAACACAAAAACTATTAAATAGTAGTTGGTCACAAAGTAACCAAAAATTTTTGTTATCAAGTTCAAATACTAGTTTGAATCTTAATAAAAGTTGTTTATTTTTCTACTAGCTGCAAAACTTATATAGTTTCAAACTTACAAAAACAAGTTGGTCCACTTGGTACTTCCTTTGTTCTTTTGGCTTTTTGAAATTTTAACAAAATAGGTAATTTGGTTTATATCCCAAAAGATTGACAATATTTATTATTTTCAAATTGAAAATATAGCTATCATATTGGAATTAAATTATATATAAATTTTTGGGCCCTGCAAAATAAACAATAAATAACTCATATATCACTTTAAAAAAAAAACTCAAAATGAAATTTTTATACTTGACAATCCTGCTTTTATTTATTAGTAAATTTAAGTAACTATTGCTGCCAAAAGTATATTTAACTAAATAAAGACTTACTCAATACTAAAGTACCTAGATGCGACTTGCCAAATAACATATTTATCTCTATTAGGGTCCCAAACTTACTTGAAACTTGTATTCCCAACATTACTAATCAGTTGAATATACTGTGTCAGAATTGTATTTCTTTTTTTAAAAGTTTTTTTTTCTTTATAAAAAGCAAAATAAAAAGATAAAAAGTAAAAATGAGCTACCAAGAAGACAAGTAAAACCAAAAAGAAAAAAACCAATACAAAAAAAAAAAAAACCTAAAGAAAAGAGGACTATTCTAATATAGGAGAGAAAAGAAAGAAAAAACAAAAAGAAAAAAAAATGAAATTAACAAAAATATATTTAAAAGTTATATAATATTTTTAAATTTAGCTCTACTCTAAATTTAGTTCATATTATATATAAAATCACATTTGGGTAAAGTTAATTTTGCAAGAATTTTTAGAAAAATCTCTAATTAATCGATATCAGTTCCTGTCTTATACATAAGCATATTGTGATTTCTTGTAACTTGTAAACAATACAAATTTTTGAAAAAGAATAAGCTAAATTTTTTACTTTTTTTTGCCAAAAATATTCTTTAAAAACTTCAAAAAAAAGCAAGAATATAGTGGTAGGTTTTTGATTCATGATCTTTAAATTTTCTAAAAGCAAATTAAAAGACTTATTTGCTGTTTTCTTTGTGAGCTATCTACAAAGGACTTCAATAACAAAAGACTTTTTTTTCAAAATTTTGTATACAAAGGTACCATTTCCTGTCAGTTATTTTGTATCTTAACACTTTTGGTTTGTATGCCAAATATATAAGGGCCATGTCATTAATCACCTGATTATTTTTATCAGAGGCCTACCCCTTCTCTTTTTTTAATATATATATCATTAGCAAATTTAAAATAGTATAACCTTATATAAGGTTTTATAAACTGTAATATAAGCAAAATATTTTATCAAATATTTTAAAATATCAAATTTTTATATTCAGGAACTAAACTCTCTCCTTTACATCATCAAAAATCGGAAATAAACAAATAGTAGAGATAAACAACAAAACTTGTATTACAAGCCTAACTGTTACAGCGATATTTGGGCCTTGCCCACTTTACACAATATAAACTCTAACTATATTAAGAAAAAGGAATTACTCCGCAGCCTTTGCAATACCAACTTCCTTCAAAAACCTGTTGCCGACTATGTCGGCAACAACACCATTACATGAACCTGTTAACGACGACACAAGAAAAAACTGGATACCAATGGAAACCGATATAGAAGACGACCAATACTCCAACGAACAACCTAACAAAAGAAATCGTAACCGTCATACCGCCCGCCCGATAAAAACTTCCAATAACCTATATGCACCTTTACTCTCAGACCCATCACTCGAAAAAATCCACTCAGAAAGTGGCGATCCCAGTTTACCCCCGTCAACTCCAGAAATGACGTCACAGAACGGTCACTCATCAAAACAACCCACTTTAGTCAAACCCCAACCCAGAACCCGATCCCATCACCCCAATTTGTACTCCAACAAAATATTCCCACGCAGAATGATTCCAGCACCTCAAAACAACCCACTTTAGTCAAACCCCCGACCCAGAACCCGATCCCACTATCCCAAATTGTATCCCAACAAAATACTCCCACGCAGAATAAATCCGGCACCTCCAATACTATGGAAATCGACTCAGATCAGGACCCCGATCTCGGAAAAGACACCTCATCGACCGGAACTATTACAGAATCTGAAGATATCCCAAAAACCTATAGTCAAGCACTCACAGGACCGGGCACCTCTACCACCACCCGACGCACCCAACATCCCGACCTTGTTAGAACTATCAAAACTTGGACCGAATCGATCCGGCTTACTTTATCCAATATGAAAACAGACCTCTTCGATCAAAACCTTTGGACCAAAGACAAGATTATCGAGGCCTTTGCAATGCTCCCACTTTTTGAACAACTTATTAAACATAAACTGCAAACCAAACCAACCCTAGAAATCATCCCTTTTGCCATAGAAGCCAAATTATTCTACAAAGACCGTGCCTTTTTCTGGACCTTTACTAGGCGACATGATACCCGTCCTCCACATCAATGGCAATTCGTCACCTTGCTGATAATGCTACAGAAAAATTCAGAAAACAAAATGAAGCTTACGTCATTAACAAAACCAACCGAGACCAAATCTTTGACCTACTCAGAAAGAAACTAGCAATTGACTTCTGGACAAACAAGGAATTCACCAACTTAGACCTATATGAAATTGCCCATTACACACTATATCTAGCGAGCTTTGCAAAGATCAAAATCTGTCTAGAATTCGAAGCTTTACGAAAATTAATAGCCAACATCAAAACGAATTTGCTACAAAAATTGCCAGACACACCTGACGGGATAGACAAACAACTCAAAGATGCTTTACCTTTCTCACTTCCAATTGAAGACCGTAGACAAATTCGAGCTGTCGCTATTACCTTACACCAAGCCTTCACCTTCGACCTCCTCCCTGAAACATACATCGCTGATAACAGGACTTCCTTACCGGCACATCCAGCCGACCTGAATAAAGCAACCAAAAACATCTTCCCAATTACTACACAAGATGAACTAAAGAAGTTAGGACAACACAAACAGAGTCTTCAGGAGTACTACATTTTTAGTCGTATACCTCTACATACTTTGCCCTACCGCCGAAAAAACCTCCCTTACCACTAACCTCCCAAGACCTCACCCCTCAATTACAAAGGCTATTTCCTTTCTACCCTACCAGTGGTGACCACTTCCGAGAAAATGTTAGACGCCTAAGGGCGGTATACACTTTCCATACCCTACCTAATGACTACTTAATTAGCAAAAAAAGACTACCGGTGAACCCGGAACAACTCAGCCTAAAGGAATTCACCTATCCTATCAATAACATGGAAACACTACTAAACTTCTTCCAAATACTTCCTAAATTCTATGCGAGGCCAGACCCTCTTCCAAAAGCCTACGTCTCTTTTAATTACTCTGAAAAACTGGATCTCCCACTTGACCCAACCCAAGTGACAAAAGTAAACTTGGCGCTACCTATTAAAACGCCGAAAGAGCTAACAATCGCTGCACGAGCCTTGAGACAACACTACTTCTTCCAATCGATCCCCAGTGAATGAATCGAAATACCTCCTCCGGAGGTCTCCTCAGATGACTTCCCAAACTATATTCAACAATGACCAAATTAACAAACACATAAAAGAAAAGGTCCCTTCCCCTTCCCTAACTTTTCCTATTACTAAGCAATCTGATATCCCAAAGGCAATTGAACTCCTGAGAGAGTTCTTTACTTTTGATTTCCTCCCTGACCTACTATTCAACGTCCCCACTTTAACTCCTCCAAGTTGGAACCTCTTTGGAAAGCACCCCAACCGCCGACAGAAGACATCGACATGACTCTATCAGAGTTAAACAAGAACAACTCTACCCTTATCAATGAGTGATCAACTAACACCACAACCTCAGAACACTCTCACCCATTTACAAATACCAACACCAAACCAAAACGACTTACATAACTTCAAAGAAAAAATAAACATAGCCACCCATAACATTAGAGGAATTAATAATCTTACTAAATTCCATCTCTGGATAGACTTCTGCTTACAAGAAAAACTACATATTGTTAGCCTTACGGAAACCAAATTAAAAGACAACCCCAACGCTACTACCAACCCACACTACAAAATCTTTACCTCCAACTACCATCCCACTTCAACACAAAGTAGAGAAACCAGTTTGGGCACGGCAATACTCGTCCATAATACTATACAACCTTATATACACGACATAAATACTCTCCCGGGTACAGCTATATACATTGACTTCTTCTTCCCTGGCAATAAAACTCGGGTCATATCAATATACCTACCTTCCAATAACAACGAACTGTCCACTCGTACACAAAAACAAGTATCACTCTGGACCGTGGAAGCTAAAAAGAGAAATTGGCATATTCTCCTTTTGGGAGACTTCAACGCCAACCCTGACACCCACAAAAAGAATAAACTACTGCTCTTCTCTGATCTGTTTTCAAACAACCTCACTAGTCTATTAAACTTTCACAAAATTCTAGAACCAACCTGGCAAGGTCGGGGCCTTAACTCCCAAATCGACGATATCTGGACCTCATCCCGAATCCTTCTAGACTTCGACCCTCCACAATTGACTGACCCAACAGGCATATCCGATAGCGACCATAAAATACTGACCACAACCTGGTACACAAACTTCACCCCAACAGTACCTCGAAACAAAAAGAAGAAGCGGAAAACCTTCTGCTATAAAAAGGCAACGACCGAAGACTGGGAAAATTTCCGTAACAAGACATCTACTCTACTAAGAAATGCCAATTTCATACCCAACATAACCAATCCTGACCAACTAAACAAAAGCTGGAATTTGTGGTCAAATGCAATTCAACAAGCGGCAAATCGTCACATCCCCAAGACCATTATTACTACAAAAACCTTTCACTCTCTCTCCCTAAAGGCTACAAAACTACATAACGCATTAAAACACATAAACAAATGCATTCACTCCATTACAATCTTTGCTAAACCTAATCCCCCTCCAGATGCACTACACCCACTCTCGACTATTAACAAACACCTGACTAAGGCCTTACAATTAGCACAACTTTCTCCTTTCTCCCTAACTCCCCTAGCTTTATCCGCCTTACCCCTCAACTCCCAAGACACCTACTACGCAGCAACTCTCAAACACATCAAAGAAACTAAATCGACTATATGGAAAAGTAGAAATGCCGAAGTATACCTACAACAATCAGAAAAAATCAAATTCTACACCAACCGTCGCTATAATGATTTTAAAGATAATACTAGTAGAATGATAAACAGTATTCTAAAAAAAGGAAAAGATCATATTAGTTTTGACAAAATCGTTACTCCGGACTCAGTAATTACGGACCAATCAAAATAAAAGACGCTACACGAACACATTTCAAGAACTGGATGAAACATAACCCGATGAACGAAGAATACTGGGAAGAATGGAAACCCCATTATGCACCGAAAAAAGAAATCCGCCCGATGATATATGAAAACCTATTACTACTGTTCACAATAGAAGAACTCAACGACGTCATGACAAAAGCGTCAGAACATAAATCCACTGGACCAAATGGCATATTAAATGAATTACTCAAGCGCCTCTCACCTTCCGCTTTAGAACAACTACTAAAAATCTTTAACGCATGTATACGATTAGAGGAAGTCCCACAAGCTTGGCTAATGTCTAACATTTAGGCCATACCAAAGAAAGCACACTACAATTTCGATCTTAAAACCACTCGACCTATAACCCTAATTGATCACTCAAGAAAGATATTTACAAGACTTCTCACCAACAAACTTTCCGACACACTTTCGCGATACCAGGTTCTCTCGCTACTGAACTATGCAGCTCTACCCTTCCAGTGTACCATCCAACCAATCACTCAACTCTTTTCAATTATCGAAACTGCTACTACTCAAAAACAAGAACTTTGGCTCCTACTACAGGACATGTCAAAAGCCTTTAACTCAATCCATATTCCTACTTTTAGGAAAGCCATGGAAAGGATCAAACTACCCACACCCTTTATAAATCTACTAACCTTTACACTTTCTAACCGCTCCAACCAAGTACTAACTAGCCTTGGTCATACTAACCCCTATGCTGTAGAGGACGGAATGGACCAAGGGAAACGATCTCTCCAATCCTCTGGATCATTTACTATGACCCACTCATAACCCGCATCTCTACCGAACATACCAGATTCAAACGAACCCTCACTACAACTACCCAATCTAAAGAAATATACATATCCATAATGGCCTACATGGACGACTCCATCTGGATCGCCCCAGACAAAACAGCCCTAGAAAACATTCTCACCACTGCTAACTCCTTTTATAAGCTAACAAACATAACCGTCAACCCCTCGAAATCGATCCTAACGACGAATTCCAAATCAAACGATAAAACAATAACATTTGACAACCAACCTATCTCAGCAATCCCTAACTCAAAACCGTTCAAATATCTCAGCGCATGGTTTTTACTCAATCCCAACCCCTCTTCATCTCAAAAAATCATCATGGCAGAATTCAAACAATGTATTGAAATGATGAAAAGAGCAATCATTACAGAAAAACAAGCTATCTACCATGTACTGACCCCAAGACTCGAATATAGATTATACAGTTCATTTCTTACCCCTAACCAACTAACCATCCTGACCAACTGCAGCACTAACCTGGTCAAATCCAAAGCAAAGCTATCAAGAGGAGTACCCAACTCCTTCCTCTTCCAACCGAACATCTACGGCCTAAAAAACATTTCTATACATCAACCAACCATACTAGCGAAGAACCTCCTAAAAAATATTAATCACCCACAATTTGAGAACTCTTTCCTCAAAATCAGACTACAGGATCTACAGGACTCGACTAAAACATACTCACATATCTTTCACGAGACACCACTCTTCCCTAGAAACCAACTCTATACATATACCGCTCAATCAATCCTGGCAATTCACGCCACCGATATTCAATTTATCCGCAATATTACAACCGACTGGCCAAAGCCATTACCGAGGAATGGTACATCAATCAACGATATAATAATACATCACCCGAAATCCCACCATTTGAAAGAAAAGTTGAACCACCATGACATCAGATATATTGAACAATTTCTAAACTTCAACAACATAGAACTTCTTAACTGGCAGAATTTCTATCACAACATTGGAAAAATACCACCAGGAAGAACTCCTCAGTGGTTCACCGAAATCCAAGATCTCATCTCAAACAACTCTAATTCCACAACACAATACATAAACCTGAACCTCTTCATCCTAACAAAATGGGGACCGGGAAAAACCCCATGGGTAATTACTTCTGACCTAACAATTGGGAAAATTAGCCGTACTACAAATCAATTCGTCCATATTCGTCACTACACAAAATGCAATAACAATAGGGCAACCCCTTGTCCAGGTTGCGAATTAAAGGACCCAACCCTCAAAAAGAAAAACTGTTACTTCACGCATAACCAAAACTTTGTATACACAATATGAGTATCCTCTTGTAAAATAATACACACAGATCTCAACGATATAAAATCAGCACTCACCACCAAACCCACCCAGGACCCGTCCCGAAACCCTAACGACACCCACAAACACATCAGCCACAACATAACGAAACACACACGCCCACTTACTGCTTTTTCAGACTTCCCAATGGAAACATAGAAAAAATTAACTAAACTTCACAACAAATCCCAGCGAGCAGAAATCTACATTTTTACCACAGCACACGATAAGGATACCAATCAACAACTCGCAATATGTTCAGCAAACAAACACTGGCCTAGTCCCGAAAACGCAGCACTTACCCTATTCGCCTTTATATCTACAAGTTTCTTCCCCAGAACCAATATCTCAGTCTCTTCCAACAACCGTAAATTCATAACCCTAATAGAACAGGCATATAACAATCCACCCTACCGGCTTCTATTCCTAGAAGAAAACCAATATGCTCTAACGCTAATTACCATCAGAGCAATCGTTTCGAATTTAAAACTAGAATTCCAATTCGATCGAGACTTATCCCGTCCTCAGAAAATAGACAACTTCTTAAAATTGGACATTACTCTCCAATATTACCTTCACAATAAATACTTCCTTCTCTCTACGACATACCGTGCACCTACAACCTCAAAATAATTCTAAAAGACACCACGAGTCTTACTAATCACGCACAATGGATAAACTAATACAGAATTAGATACTGGGTTCACAACTACCCAGACATTCAAATTCGAGCTACTCTAACATACCTATCTTTCGAAGAAAAACCATTATCATTATCTACTAACCCAGCTTTCTCTCAACTAAAGAATTTTAAAGTTAAATTACTAGCTAACGAACTCCCTACATTCGAAACACTTCACTATCGAAACCCAACAAAACATCAAGACTTCAGATGCCTACGATGCCGCTCTGCTCCAGAAACAATCGCACATCTAATTTCTTGCCTCTCTAACTCTTCCACTCTAACCTCACTCCTTAAAAATATTATCAAAACCTTGGCCACCGAACTCGAACTAAATCTATACCAACCAACAGACTTCATTGCCGCTTTCAAAAACCTCCATGTGAAAAGAAACCTACCTCTTGGATTCATTACAACTGCCACCCTGGCACCATTCATAAGACGTCAAGACAGACTCAAATACGCACCTGCTTTACACCACCTAATAACAAAAATAATCTACCACGAAATTTGGCTGCCCTCTAGGCAATACCGACATGATGTAACAATTCTTCCAATGCCCCCTCTCCTAGATAGACAACTCCACTTTCATAACGAGACTAGTATACCCCACATACCTATTAACAATTACATAAACAAATACATCGCCCGTGGGCGATCTTTCTTATATTCTTTCGAAGACTGAGGTCTAGCGATCTTAGCACAGCTTAGGTCAAAAGTAAATCAGCTCTTACCCCTATTTACCTAAAATTCTCTTTTGATGTATACGATGTATAATCCTATAAATTGAATTAATAAAGAATTAGAGGATAGACCTCGTTGTATAAAAAAAAAAAAATATATCAAATTTTCAAAATATTTCAAAATATATTATGAAATATTTTTTGAAAATAATTTCAAAATATTTCGAACTCCTTTCAAAATATTTTAGAACTAGAAAACCAAGCTGAATCAGTAGATCTGTAACATGGATCATACATTGAACTAATTTTTTGAAATAGTTTGAGATAGTTTAATTATATTCAAATTTTGTACTTCAAGATCAGATTAGATCTTTTGTTTATAATTAGATCTTTTCTTTTGTTTTTTTTTGCTTTTTGTTTTCATTTTGTTTTTTATTTTCGTTTCGTTTTTTGTCTTTATTTTAATTTTTTTGTTTTTATTTTGTTTTTTTATTTATTTTTTTTATTTATTTATTTTTTTCAATTTATTTTTATTTTAGCACTTTATAAGAGCACCTTTGCAAAAAAACAAACAACTTTTTGAAACTTTGTGCAAGCCAACCCAAACTTCTAACACTTTCAAAAACACAACTGATTTCTCTAGCAATTTCTAAATTTTCAAAAATACTTCTTTAAAAAAAATAAAGGTTTAGATAGAACTTTATTTATTTATTCATTTGACATAATTTGTTTTTGTTTTTTGTTTTTTTTTAAATTTGTTTTATTAATTTATTTTATTTTGGCACTTTGCAAGAAAAGAACCTTTACTTCCTGGCACTTTGCAAAAAAACCAACCCAGACTTTTTTGGCATTTTGTGACTTTTTTGGTATTTTGCAAGAACATTAATCCAGCTTTCACAATTTCTTAATTTTGCAAGAATGCGAACTCTTACTTCAAAAAAATAAAGATTTGGGCTTCATTTATTTTTTTTTATTAGTTTGCTTACACTTTTTGTTTATTTATTTATTTTTTTTACTTATTTTTTTATTTATTCCTGATTTCTTCGAATTTTTGCAACTTTTTGGCACTTTACAAAAACACTAACTTTAACTTCTCTGTCACTTTGCAAGAACATACTAGATTTCTCTGGCAATTTGCAAGAATATCAAAACTTTTAAGAAAAGTTTTTTTTATTTTTTTTACTTCTTTAAAGTATTTAGAAAAAAAGAGCAAAATGAAAATTATAGCCAAAACAAAAGAATAGACGATAGAAAACAAAAAAGTAAAAATAATAGCTAACAATGGTGTAAGTGAAAATAAGTGTATAGGGCTAGTTTTTTTGTATATAGTAATAGAAATTGATACGACAAAGTGCAAAATTAGTTTAAAATATTTGTAATAATATAAAAATAATACTATATAATAATGTAATATATAGGGGTGAGTCAGTAGAAAATTTTAGTAAAATTTTTTTAATTTTAAACTAAAATATTTTGACAACTATTTAATCAAATTTGCTAAAAATTTTTTATTTTAATTTTGAAATTATATAGAATTAAAATAAAAAATATTTATTAAATTTATTAAAATAGTTGTTAGGATATTTAAGCTTAAAGTCAAGAAACATTTACTTAGAAAAAATTTGATCCTTTTTTACTAACTCACCCCATATAGTAAAGTATGTAATATTAATTAAAAATATATATTTAATAAATGTAAAATATAATGGGCATTATTTTATGGTGACCCTGTAATTGACCAATCAAAACTGATCACGTGATTCACATAACGACCAATACAATTGGTCATTATATGAATTACATAATTGATTTTGATTGGTATCATAGATTCAAAATTTATTAATTTTTATTAAAAAAAAATACAACAAAATTGTAATATAGAAATAGAATCTTAAATATTTATACTAAATTAAAGCAAACAAAAAACCTCACAGTGCCCTTCCATTAATACTTTTAATCTTTCAGAACCCAAATACGTTTTTACCAAATGTCAACTCTGCAGCCAACAACTCCAATATGACAATGATTCCAATACGCCAACGATTCCAATACGACAATGACTCCAACATGATAACGACTCCAATTATAACAACAACTCCAACAACGAAGACTAATTGTAAACAATTATCAAAAATATTGAAAAAAAACTAGTTAGAAAAAAAACAACTAAAGAACAAAAACTATACAAAAAAAAACTTACTCTTAAAGACCTTTCAGTTTCCAAACTAAAAAATAAAAAAATGTTAGTTAATAACTAAAAGTAAAAAAAAAATAACAAAAAAAAAAGAAATAAAA